>RCUC01092695.1:0-17504 GCA_003697995.1 Taxidea taxus jeffersonii | reverse complement strand
AAAAAAAAAAAATCTGGCTAATTGAGAGTTCCAGGTAATAAGATTTCAATTTAATAAGGTTTTATAACAGTTACAGGAATAAAAACAAAATATAGCAACTAATAAATCTGAATTTTCAAAGACCAAATGAATACAAAATGAAAGGCTGTGAAATTTCAAGACTTAATAGAATCACACAACCAGAGGAGTATTCAAAAGGTCATGATATTTATTTACTTTTGAAAAAATCTGTAGGAGGAAATTCTACCACTGAGCTCATCATTGTCATCGCCTCTGAGGTGGTTTTACAATATAATGTGAGGACAAGGTTAGGAGTTAGACAGAGGTAGGTCTAAATCCAGCTTTTCTGCTTAGCATTTGGGAAATCCTGAATAATCTAAACTCTCTCCATCTGCCCAATGGTGATGAAATTACCCACTCCATGGGTTTATGAAATTTAATTGGGCTCTAAGGCAAGAGATGGCACCTGTAACCATTTAATGCTTATTTATATTAATATAGTATTAGCATCATGCTATATTATAGTCAACCCCACTACTACTGCTGCTGCCTCCCTCCAGCCACCTCTCCTGCAACAGATCTTAGTTAGTTGCAAGGTATCTTCCATAGCCTGCTACTTTTTATCCCAAAAGAAAGATGAGGCTGATAGGAGCTATGCCAGAATTCTATATAGATATACACTATTCTTGTAATGCCACAACTAGTGTGCTAAAAGCTATGCTTCTTAATCCTTTTTCTACCAACCATGAAGATCAGTAAGTCCCAGGTTCACTGGTGCTTGACACTTCTCTAAAAATGGTAAAACTCTCCCCGTTCAAGAGAAGAACTGGGCTGCCTGTCATAGTCATCCAGTCTCAGCCAGCCCTTCCTATCCTAGGCCACCTCAAAAATGCACATCTGCAAGGGGGAGCAGAAATCATGTGATGAAGGTGCAACCCTCATCCCTCCCTGGCAACAGGGAGAGCCTGTCCCTGGAATTTCTTTTGATAAGCTACTGAGGAGCCCTTCAGTTTTCTAAGTTTTAGTTTGAAAATTTAATTTGGGAACTTGTCAACTCTGACAGCAGAGCTTAACATTCGGTTAAAAAAAAAAAATCCGCTTGTACTTTATAAAAAATCCAGTTTCTCACTTCAGAGCAGGAGGATTTTTCAAAATCTTCACTTTGTAGGGAATGAAAACTTCAGTTTTCCTTCTTTCCAATTAAACTTGGGTTTTTCATAAAAGCCATTACATTTTTCCCCTCTTCCTACCCTAATTCTTCTCCCCAAACCACCTCTCAGCACACAGAACTCTTACATTTCAAAAAACAAGGTTGAGACTTTTGGGTGATGTGAACCGTCCTCATCGGCAAAGACTAAGGACAAAAATAGACAACACACACAGGATTAATTACCAATCAACACTGTTCAGCTGACAGGATTTATGACACCTAAGGTTTTAAAAATAATGAAAAGTGAAGCCTGTGGAAGAAATCACTCCATACCCTAAAGTTACAAAAGTTGCACCTGGCAGCAAAGACCTCCATCGAAGGCTATATTGAGAGGTAAAATTACCTCGACTCAAAGGGATAGGTCAAAACCCTGCACATGGCAGGAAACCAAAGGTAAAACCATGATCCAATGACAGATGGCAAAGGCCTGTCAATGCTGGGGAAATTACATGGTGAAACTCATTTCTGACATTTCATTCACACAAGAATAACAGGACCCTGAAGTTAAACAATGACATTCTGAAAGGGAACACCTCTACAGATGACACTCCTTGCATAGTTCAGCCTCCAAGGCATACACCAGAACCAGAATTTCATACAGTTCAGGTGGGGGGAGGGGAAGTGTAGGGGGAGGAGGTGGGGGGGAGGGGGAGAATGAGAAGAGCAGAGGAATGAGCAAGAAGGGGAAGAGAGCCAATATCTAAGCAAAGGGAGGATAGGTGATAGTTCATTTCTGCTCCTTCCCAAAGGACTTGAACCTTCACTTCATGGATTTTTTTTTTTTTTAAGTGACATTTGAAAGGTGCTACAATCATCCATTCATTTGTGTTCTGTTTGGCCTTTAGATGTAATATTTCAAGTGAGAGTTTAAGCTGCTGGGGGTTTGAGATGTTTTCATGAGAAGTAACCAAGCCAGACAGTTCTTATTGTCAAGGAGACCCTGTTGAAGGGGAGAAGCACTAAAATTAGCCACTCGGGGTAATTTTATCACTCAGGCCCAGGGCACAAGGCTTCTAGACTGCTCCATTCCTCCTAGCAGAAAGGTATTGAAAAGGAAGCAATCCTTGGATTCTGAAGAAATCCAATGTGTATGCTTGTGCAAGCAGCGGGGAGAAAGGGTTGGGGGAGGGGGGCCGTATCTCAGAGCTGTTGCCATGTACCAATATAGGAAACAAAGTGAAATGCTTTTGAGTGATGAGCAACTCAAGAAAAACAGAGTCCCTTTATTTATTTATTTTTTTTAAGTTTTTACTTAAAATCTGAAGGCAGGCTCTAAAGTTCTACTTACTAATTTCTGTCTCATTGCCTTCCATTTGAACGATGATCATCATTACTTTATTAAAAATTATTTTAAATTTGTTTTCAAATGGCTTCAGAAAAAAATTCTAATTAAATATTACTAACATGCTATATTAGAAATCAATTCTTAAAGTATAAAAAGCAACAGAAAAGATTTCTAGTCTTAACAGTATCTCTCTCTCTCTCTCTCTCACACACACACACACACACACTGCCTCCAAAAAATTCAATTCTATTTTCTTCTCCTTTAGAGAATAAACACAACTGCTTGCAATTCCAGGGA
Source organism: Taxidea taxus jeffersonii (assembly GCA_003697995.1). Taxonomy (NCBI): domain Eukaryota; kingdom Metazoa; phylum Chordata; class Mammalia; order Carnivora; family Mustelidae; genus Taxidea; species Taxidea taxus. The sequence continues at coordinate 14,712 of RCUC01092695.1, read as the reverse complement.
CACTGAGTGGCCCATGCACCCTTTCCTCACCCCAGAACATGCACAACTACTTTGAAAAGGTGATTACACACACATTTTTCTTCCCACTGGAACATCAGACTGGGGAGATGGGAGTTTCCCCAGCAAGTCGCAAAAACACAGAACTGGACATTTAATTTGTTTAAGTTTCCAGAGCAATTTACCAGAGACAAAAAATAAAATACATGGCATTTTGTTGGCATCTTAAAAAAAGAAACCCTCTCTAAGAAATACAATGAACCTCATGAGAGTTCCAACATGATTCTTCTACTTGTATGCACACATATATTTATAATTTTGTTTACCAAAGAACAGGTTAACATATTCCAACCCATGCATGGGGTAGAAGAGGAGTTTCCAACCACACAGGTCTTTCATAAAGTAGCCCTCAAGGTTACCAACAGCTAAATAGGCTCAGGCAGCCACCCATACTCTCCTCTCTCAGCCTTGGTCATCAAGAGACTCTGTTCCCCAGATCACCTTCATTTGAAAGAATGTTTTCCTACTTAGAGTACAGCACCACACTAGTGTCAGCCCTGAGTTTTAGAAATCTTTAAAGAAATCTTATATGCCTATGATAAGGTATGGTCATCTATGCTTTCATTATTTTACAATGAAGCTTGAAATGAGGATGATGTTTTTTTAAAAAGGAATGACTCATCTGTAGCTCATGGCTTTGACATGGTACACAGTATCCAAAGAGATCAAAGGCAGGCATGGTTTGAAAAATACTAGGTCTCTACTCTTTGATGTTTGCCCTTGATCTGCCACCACTGGTGCCCTAATGTCCTGGAAAACATCTCCCTGCCTGGAAGTCAGTTGTCAAGCTATCTGTTGGTCTTCTCATTCTCCTTTACCACTGCAATGATCGCTCAGCACAAAAACCCTCCAGGGGATGAGCTTCTCTGTTCCACTGTTCCTGCTTGCTCTAACTTGATTCTCAACTACTACAGAGATGCTTAAGAACCACAGATGAGATTTTCAAGGTACCATCTATTCATGAGGTATCACTGGACAGCACATATATCTAACAAATTCTCAACTCTTGCCCATCAGATCAGAGTTCTTTAATTACAAACAACAGAAAATCACTCTGGCTAATTCGGGCAAAAAAAGACTATCAAAAGAGTAGAGCAGAGCTCTCAGAATAGATAAAAAGGCTACAGATCTTGCCCAGAAAAAAAGGTGGAAGTCTAGAAAGGTTTGAGTTCCGGCTAACAAGAACAACTTGACAGTCTTAACTAAGAGCTGCTACTGGAATGAACAAGTATCCCCATCATTTGGGGGAGAGGAGTGTTGCTAATAGCACATCCCTGATTTTCCACAGTCCCAGAAAGTAGAGCCCATTTGGCTTAAATCAGGGCTTCTCAACCTCTGCATTACTGACATTTTGGATCAGATAATTCTTTGTTGTGAGAGGTGGTTGCCTTATGCAGCACCTCTGGCTTCTATGCACTAAATGCCAGTAGCATTCTAGTTGTGACAACCAAAAATATCTCGATGTTGCCCAATGACCCCCAGGAGGCAAAATCACCCCAGCTGAGAACTGGCTTAGACTGACTCACAAAGCTCCCAACTGGTGGCTTAGGAAAGGTCAGGTCCCTTGATGTATGATCCCATAAGGCAAAGGGAAGGTAAGTAAGTCTCCCAAAAGGAAGTTGGGATACTGATCCCAAAAGATAAGAGAATTAGTGCTTACGGTCCATCTCCCAACACTGGTAAACCAGAAAGTTGAACAAGATTATGTTTTTTAGCCCATGTATTCAGAGAACAAGGTAAAACACAGTAGTCCATCAGAGTTGTACTAGTCCCCCACAACACTGTGCCAGTGAGCATTCATGCCCTGGAAAAGCACAATCCCAGTCAAGTGGGTATTCTTTATCATTTTTATTGAAATTCTCCTTGTTTCCCTATCTGTTTTTTTAAAACCTGCCATACCTTTTTGTAATTTCTGGTATCTATGGACTCATGGTAATTGACATGGCTAATTTAAGGGAAACTGATTCCAAATCCCAGAAAACACCCACTGCATCTCTGTATTAATTAGTCAGCTAACTCTGGTGGTTCCAACATGGTGCTAATGAGACCAAAGACATGAATCCAATCCTCATGCCATATGGGCTTGTTCAACAGCAAGCCCGGAGCCCCACTCCAACCAGCCAACTGATAGATCGATGTATATGGCTGCTGGTGGGGAGAGGAGAAAGAGAGGGGATGGATGTGTCCAGACAAATCCACCTCCACTGTGAGCACAGCCCGTGGCATACATTCTCCCAGGAAAGGGGAGTGAATCCTCACAAAATCAGAGCATAGCACACCCCTCACTATGCCTCTTCCCTAACACTCTCCCATGCCATGCCATGTCTTTGCCTCTCCCCTTTCCTACTCCCCTTTCATACCTACTCAAACCAGCTTCCTTTGCTGCTCCCTTTCCCTTTTGTTCATTACCATTTCTTAAAAATTAGAGTGCAGAACTTCATCTCCAATCCACACTGACTCTAAATTCCCTGATCCTACCATCAGCAGCAAGTCTGGGCTTGTCTCTTCTTCCATTATTATTTCTGACAGCCCCAAAGAAATCACTTAATATTCATTTCAGTCTCCTTTTTCAGACAGTCTTAAAAATCAATTTCAGAATTTTTCTTCTTGATCCTGTCATTTAGCACTGAAATGGCCCAAACTGATTACTTGGGAGCATTAGCGTTTCTCCCTTGTCCTCCCAGGATGTCAGACTCTGGGAATCTCTTCTGGTATGATTTCAGTTGGCTTTCATTTCAGGGAGCCTGTTTTTCACTGAGAAACATGATTTTTTTTTAAAGCTATATTTGTAGAACAATTATCCTTACTGGGGGGAGGGGTGAAAAAAAAACCAGCATTAAAGAACAGACCAAACACTTGGCTACAAGAAAAATCAGATTCAATGGGTGAAAAAGAAAAAGAAAAGTCTTGAAATTCAGTTACTCTAAAAACTCCCAAGAATGTCATGTGAAAGCCCCTACTTTCCAAACAGTAAATTAGCAACAGTAACATCATCTTATTTATTAATAAGAAGGAGAAGTTAAAATAGCCATTCATGATAAGCCGCCGAACACTGCAAGGAAGCCAAGAACAGGAAGAAAAAGGTCTGAAAGGGGAAAAAAAGGGAAGGGCAGCTTTTATAAAGAAGAAAAAAGTTCTTTGTCTTTGCTGCCATTCTGTGAACAGCCTAGAGAATTCAGTTCATTGTTATTGTTGCTGCCCTTCTTCCTTGCCATTGTTTTGCTTTTTCAGGTTGTCTTTAATTTTCCAAGTAACATTATTAGAGAACTGGAGAGGTCGCAAACCACCAGGAGGACTGGGGTGCCAGTGCGGGGCGGGGGATGGAACTCAGTGAAACGTGTCCAGAGCATTTTATTCCTTCACCCGTGTTTTCTCTTCTCAGAGAGCAGAGGATGATTTTCAAAGTAAGGAATGCTACAGACATGACATTAAAAAAGCTCTGGACCATGCAAAACAGTCCTCCAGCTTGATAACCGTAACCAGTTTTTGCTCTGACCTCTTAAGAATCACTCTGTTATCTTTGTAATTCCACCAGCTTCTTACTTATGTTATTACAATATCTTCACACACCTCCCCCCGCCATACGCTGGCTTGAGAAAGAAAATATCAGCTAAAAGGACCAGGGAACAAAAGCCAGTGGCAGGTACTGCAAGAGAGAAAACAACTGGATTTTTCTTAGAGGATCAAAGAGCCAAAAATCATTCTTTCTGGGACAGGGGGACATCAAACATTGGGACTTAAGCAGTGTCACCTCAGGAATTAACGAACAACACAGAGTACAACCATCCCCAAACCACTTCTTGAGACGGAAGATAAATGGCAGGAGCCCATCCGCATCACAGCAAATGGGATCCTACAGATCTGGAAAAGGTGCAGTGTGACTTGTGGTGAGAGTACCCTCTGTCTTTTCTGCCTGTCCAACGTGTGACCCTTCTGTGTAGAGCAAGTGTCCTTCGAGTGCCTCCAGGAGGCCACTTACATGGTACCACCGTACTGTCTTGGCTTTTAGGCTCTGACTGCAGGGAGTCAGCCCGTGACTCCAGTGGACTCATAGCCAAGGGACGGAGATAGTCCTCCCGCCTGAACTGAGCATCAGTAAGGTAGCTCGCTCTACCTGCGACACCACTTGTGACGATTCACTCCTCTATGTGCACGTACAGTGAACCAGGGGATGCCTTGACGAGAAGGGAAAAGTTGGGACTGTTCCAATCAATGACCTTTTGTTTCCTTTTGTTTTGTTTTTTTTTTTTTAAGATTTTATTTCTTTGACAGAGATCACAAGTAGGCAGAAAGGCAGGTAGAGAGAGGAGAGGAGGCAGACTCCCAGCTGAGTAGAGAGCACGATGCGGGGCTCGATCCCAGGACCCTGAGATCATAACCTGAGCCGAAGGCAGAGGCTTAACTCACTGAGCCACCCAGGCGCCCATGTTTCCTTTTGTTTTTAATAAATGACTGATCTCTGAAGACCGTGGTGGTAGCTGGGAGAAGAAAAATTTTAATACAGAGCCTGAACTAAGTCACACAGTAAGAACAGAGTTCTGCAACTGCACCCAGAATTCTCCTGAAAGTTCTGCCAGACTTCAAGCAAAGCCAAGAGAAGAACATCCATACTTTCAAAATTAGGTTATGAGTCACTTTACCGAAGGTCCATTTATTTCACTAAGGGATTTACTTCTAAATTCTTCCAAATAGCATTAGCCCTTTGAATGCATTTCTAATTGGATTAGAACTATAAATATTTCAAACTGGACTCAACTTCGTGAGGGAGAGAAAATCTGAACTGCTTATGTGACTAACACATGTCTCCAGGCTAACTCCTGACTAACACATGTCTCAGGACCTCCCTGAGTGAGGTCCCTTACTCTAACAAGACCTGTTGGTCTTCCTCTCTCATTTACTTATGATGCTTCAGCACTTACAGAACTGTCTTTGACCCTAACAAAATGAATGTAGTGAAATCCCAATGCAGAACCCCACAGCATTTTCATTGGCAGGTGACCATGAAAGGTCACTGATCAAAACCTTCCTCTGAGGTTCAGACTCCACAAGCACATGCCAGACAGCCTCACTTTAGCACATCTGCTTACAGGAGAGGACTACTTTTCAAGGCTCTTAGGTGTCACTCAACTTCACTAGTACAGGATCTCACATAGAACAGTTAACATTTAGAGATGAATATGTGATGCTCTAGGATATACAAAAGGGGCAAACAGTTAAGAGTACAGCGCATTTTTATTATTATCATCTGTGTTCTGCTGAGATGGTTTCCTGATCCTTCCATTTCAAATGTTCTACATAACTTCACCTTCCTTTAAATCCTTTCTGCCATTCTATCCTCATATTTATTATCTAATTCATAAGGGCAGCACCCAAAATCCCAAATGCTTATGATAAATTTCTTGAAAATCACCTATCAGATGACAGGAGCACACCCGTGTACCTAAGGAAATGCCGAAAGTGCCATGAGCTTTTGGAGACCAAAGGAGAAAGAGCACTTTGGATTTCACAAATGCTCTAAACTTTCAAGTCTGGCATTCCCTAACCTGAGAGTGGATCCCAGCCCACAGTTCTGTGGGCCAACCATTAACTGACAACTATTTGTGGAAGGCCTTTGTGGTCTAGTTACCATAATGGAACAGAAAAAAACAAAAAACAAAAAACTATCAGATGTGGTTCTTCCCCATCATCCATCTTCCCCCATCTCACTGGAGAGACAAAACTAATACACAAGGTCAAAGAATAAATCCTTAAACTAACCTTAAGCTGTTTTAAGTGAAAGAGAAGAGGGATAATTCATGGATTTGCTGATTATACTTTTTTGCTATACACATTAGCCTTGAACGGCTCATCCACGGCTTAACCGGACTTCAGGGACATTTCATTGAGGCCTCTCTTGACTCCTCTACATGTTCAGCTGATACCAATGCTAAGCATGGTTTCTTACAGAATACATTCCATTTTGCTGGCTGCTCTCGGTCTTTCCCACTTTATACAAAGCAAAAATGAAAGTTAAACACTTCCGACACCTATCCGGTATTAGTCTCCAAAATGTTCCATGCCAATATGGAGATAAGCTTCCAAAAACCTAAAAAGCATGTTCACATAAACAGATGTCAAGCAGTTTTGAATACTTACAAACAGTCCCTTTCACACCCTGTTGCCAGTTTATTTCTGTGTAATGTTAACAAGGAAAAAAAAAAAAAACATAACCCAAAAGTGAGCAGCAAGTGAAAGCTTGAAAGAAAACACAGGAAAGAAACATACAGTAGTGCCCCCCTTATCTGCAGGGAAAACATTCCAGTCCCCCAGTGGATGCCTGAAAGTGTGGATGCTGCCGAACCCTATATAGACCACGTTTTCTCCTATCCATACTTACATAATCAAGTTTAATTTGTAAAGTAGGTACAGTAAGAGATTAACGACAATAACTACCAATCAAATAAAACAATATCACAATATACTGTACTAAAGTTATGTGGACGTGGTCCCTGTCTCACATGAACAAAATACTTTATTGTCCTGTACTCACCCTCTTCTTGTGATGACGTGAGACGTTCAAATGCCTATGTGATGAGATGGAGGGGAATGACGTAGGCACTGTGACGTAGCATGAGGCTATTGTTGACCTTCTGACAGTTCATCAGGAGGATCATCTGCTTTCGAACACAGTTGACCCGGGGAGCTGAAACTGTAGAAAGCAAAACCATGGATAAGTCGGGGATTACTGTGTGGCAATCATTTGCATGAACCCTTAGTTCGCCCTCCTAGATTTTAGCTTTACAGGACTCAATTTCACACTACACACAGCAGAGATGGCTGAGACAAAGGAGGGAGAGAGTGAATCGTTTAATGTACAGTCTAGAAGAATATAACCCTATTCTTTTCTGAGAAAATTCATGTCAACTTCCCCTCCTTTGCAGATGAATAAAAGCATTTTTAAACAAAAAGTCACTATAAATTTTGATGCTGCAAATAAATCCCCTAGATGTTTTGTTGTAGCTTCAGAAGTAAAAAGCTTCCAAAGCATTTACTCTGAACATAATAGCAGAATCTCCAAGAATACACTGGGCACTAAATCCAAAATGATATTATATGAAAGATACAGACATTTCACACCTTTTTTTTTAGGAGACTTGGGACACTGAGTGCAATCTCGGGAATACAAAGTTAGGCTGTGACAAACTTTTAAATGCATTTTTAAAAATTAAGTGTGTACATGTCTGAATCATCTGGAGTCATCGCTTAAAACTGGAAAGAATTAAGACAGACTTTTAAGTAAGGGGGCAAATTAATGTTGGTTTTAATTCTTCACTTTATAAACACCTATTTTATAAATGTTATATAACTGCTGAAAATAAAAGAATACCATAACATCTAAATGAACATTAAAGTGTATTAGGTACAAATATTTCACATTTGGGTTCCATGAATCACAATTACAGACTAAAGACTCCCTTACTTGGCATTAGAGAAGGAACTTTTAAAAAAAAAAAAAGAAAGAAAGTAAAAACAATTTTTTTTTTTAAGACAGCTGTGCCCTCTGGAGGTAACACTTGGGAATTGAATAAATCTTCCCTAAACCAGTAACAATGACTTTCCTAAGGAATTGAACATGCGCTTGGAAATGCAAAAGCTTAGGAGGTTTCATCCGTGTTCCTTTCTTTGTGTCAAACCAGTTTTCAATGAATAATAATTCAGAATTTCAATTTAGAAATGTTCAAATGGGCACAAAACATTTTGGTAGGAAGGATTAAAAGCTTGTGTTCAATATATAGAATACAATGATCAAGAACACACTCAATATTATGAAAAGAAGGAACAGCAGTTCCAAATCAAATATCCTCAAGCGTCTTTTGGTGAACTGGCTAAGAGCGGATGGCCTACGCCCCTCAAACCGTATTTTTGAACACTCTGGGAGAGAACCAAATCATCTTGACTAGCAAAATGCATATCCTAACGTCTCAGAATAACTCACCACCTCTCCTTTACTTTTCCTTTGACCTTTTTATAGCTCATTCTGAATAAATGGAGCTATAGTTCCCCTTCTAGGGACTATATTGTCCCAGCGGGAGAAGAAATAAGTATTTCCTGCAGGATTTTTAGGAACAGAAATTGATAAAGTTGGCTTTGTGTGGTTGGAATTGCAACGGGCAATAAATAAATAAATAAAGTAACTGGGGGCAGATCAAAAACAAAGCCACCACGTCTAAAGAGAAAATGAAGACCTCGTCTTCCTTGTAAGATTTGCCTTGGTTGTGGGTGAATGTTGTGTCTATTTGAAAAGAGGTGGGGGAGAAACCCGAGAGCACCTGATTAAGGCTGGTTCACGGGGAGAGAGTTTAATTACTATCTGCAGGAGTGTAGAATACACCCAAATATCATTGGGATGCGATTCTCTTCGGCAAGCCGGTCCCCAGGTGCGCGCTGAGCGCATGGCCTGGGCTGCCCGCCGGAAATGGAACAGAAGGTTCGGGAAAAGGAAGCAGAGAAGGTCTTCCGGGCTTCCAGCGACTTCGGGCCACACCTGCATCTCGGGTTCTGGACCTCTCTCCAAAGGCAGCTTCACTCTCAAACCCCACTTCCTCCCTCCTCGCCAGAGGGAAGTCAACGACCGAGGGTTACCCAGGGTTACTAGAACCTCGCCCTTGCCAGCGTCCCACTGCTTGTGGTTCCATCCTACTCGCGCAATTCCTAACTCTTCAAGTTCTCTTGCCCCTTGGCCAGCCCCTTCTCTTCAAAGTGCACCCCCACCCCCAGTGCCGATTCCTTAAAGGGGCCCAAGACGATGCCCTGAAACTCACGGTGATATCCAGGTCCCACTGAGAGCGCGCTCTCGTCTACCCCAAACGTGAAGCTAACACGTGAAGACGGCGGATAGTCAGACGCCGGCGCACGCACCTTGCGCGCGGCTTCCTGCCTCCCGCCCTCCGCGCACCTGCGCGACCGCCCGTGGGCCGCAGCGCCACCAGAGCGCCGACAGAGGGCGCCCGCGGCCAGTCTCGCCGTCGGAGGCCAAGGCTAGGCTAGCGGCTTGCCTGTTCCAATACAGAGATGCCCCGGAGGAGCCAGGGAGATGGTGGTGTGGGCTAATGAGTAAGGGACGGCGTGGGGGACAAGATTCTTAACCTATCTGAACCTCAGACTCCCACCTAAGAAAACAGTGATAACACCAATAATCTATGCCATGGTTGTCGGTTATGACCATATAGATATTCATTCATTCATTCATTCATTCATTCCCAATAAATATACCATGAGGTCCCTGCGATTTTCCAAGCGAGGCAGGCGCACTAGGGATACCTAAGAATCAAATTGGACCCAGGCACCTGGAGTAAACATTCAAAAGGAATTAACTTGGGGTAGCAGGAATGAGATTGTGTGTGCGGACCTTTTAGCGCAGCCCCTAGCACGTGCTCAGCCTTCTTGAAAGGCTGTTTGGTGCTTAATATTATTAGGTGCCTCTGTCTACATCAATTTTATCCTCCTCCTACAGCAAAGAGGGTTGGTTCATTCCTCAGTGGCTCCAGGGCAGGACACCAACTTCCTCCCATTAATAGCGGGATAAGAGTTTGAGGAAGAAATAAAGTGATTCAATGAACTGTGCCCTGGATCCCTGGAGGAGGGTAGAAGGAATGGAAGGGACAAAGCCCTGCTACTCATGAGGCAAATATTGCTGGGGCTGGTGTGGAAAATTCAGAGTAACATCTTCCTGTGGAGAGCCTTCTATCTTTGAAGGACTGACTACTTTCCCAAAAAAAAAAAAAAAAAAAAAAAGACTCTCTTCCATTAAAAGAGAGGTGAGCCTGCACAGGAATCTCCCTCCAGCCCATACCCTTCTCAATAAGAGCTTCCAATGGCATTTGGGTTGTTAGCTCTCTCCTACCCTTTTCATAGATGTACTTAAGGGTTCCCAGTGGTTTCGGGGCCCCCCAAAACTTTCTCACGGAGTTTCCCCTCAAAGGAACTGATCAGAGATGAGCACTTACATCACCAAAGGGAGTCACATCATTGTAAAAACAAATCCTGAACAAATGAGAATGCTCCTCTCAACTTTTTTTAAAGGTGTTTTAAGGTTTTAACTCCTCAGACAGCATCTAAACAGAGGTGGAGTCTTTTTCCTCCTAGAGCCACTGAAAATGATTTTTTCTTAAATTTCAGGATGATGACTAGTCTTCCATTGCTGCATAACAAATTACCACACATTTAGCAGCTAAAAACAACACCCATTTATTATCTCATAGTTTCTGCGGATCAGGCATCTGGGTACAGGGTTCTCTTTTCAAAGTCTTGTGTGCCTGAACTAAAGGTATTGGCTAACACACAATCAAAGAAAAAGAAATAAAAAGCATCAGTTTGGTAAGGAAGAAGTAAAACTCACTATTTGTAGATGACATGATGGTATATATAGAAAACCCTAAAGACTACCAAAAAACTACTAGAAGTGAAGAATGAATTCAGTAAGTTTATAAGATACAAAATCAATTTAGAGGAATCTGTTTCATTTCTATATACTAATAATGAAGTAGCAGAAAGAGAAATTAAGAAAGCAATCCCATTTATGATTTCACCAAAATAATAAAACACCTAGGAATAAACTTAACCAAGGAGACAAAAGACCTATACTCTGAAAATTATAAAACATTGTTGAAAGAAACTGAAGATGACATAAAGAAATTGAAAGATATTCCATGCTTATGGATTGGAAGAACATATATTGTTAAAATGTCCATACTATCAGAAGCGATCTACAGATTTGATGCAATTTCTATCAAAATACCAATGTCATTTTTCACAGAACTAGAACAAGTAATCCTAAAATATGTACAGAATCACAAAAGAGCCCAAATAGCCAAAGAAATCTTGAAAAAGAAGGACAAAACTGGAGATATCACAATCCTTGATTTTAAGATATACTACAAAGCTGTAATAATCAAAACAGTATAGTCCTGGTGCAAAAATAGATGCATCGATCAATGGAAAAGAATAGAAACACCATAAGTAAACCCATTACTATATAGTCAATTAATCGTCAACAAGGGAGGCGATAATATGCAATGGGAAAAAGTCTTTTCAACAAATGGTATTGGGAAAAACCAGACAAAAGAATGAAACTGGACCACTTTCTTATACCATATATAAAAATAAACTCAAAACAGATTAAAAAACTAAATGTGAGACCTGAAATCATAAAAATCCTAGAAGAGAACACAGGCAGTAACTTCTCTGACATCAGCCATCTTTTTCTAGATATGTCTCCTGAAGCAAAGGAAACAAAAACAAAACAACAGGTGTTGGCAAGGATGTGGAGAAAGAGGAACCCCGGTGCACTGTTGGTGGGAATACAAACCGGTACAGCCATTCTGGAAAACAGTATAGAGTTTCCTTAAAATATTAAAAATAGAATGATTATATGACCCAATACTTCCATTACTGGGTATTTACCCAAAGAAAATGAAAATACTAAATTCCAAAAGATAATGTTTATCTGTTATGTTTATTACTATGTTCATTGCAACATTATTTACAGTAGCCAAATTACGAAGGCAGACAAAAGTATGGTATATAAATACAAAGGAATATTACTCAGCCAAAAAAAGGAATGAAATCTTGCCATTTGCAACAACATGGATAGATTTAGAGAATGTAATGCTAAGTGAAGTAAATCAGAAAAAGACAAATACCATATGATTTCATTTATATGTGGAATTTAAGAAATGAAACAAAAGGGAGAAAAGACCAGAAAAGACTCTTAAATATAGAGAACAAACTGGTGGTTATCAGAGGCGGGTTGGGTGGGATGGCTGAAATACATGAATGGGATTAAGAGGACACTTATCATGATGAGCACTGAATAATGTACAGAATTACTGAATCACTATATTGTACACCTGAAATTAATATGACACTATATGTTAACTGTACTGGAAATAAATAAACTAATAAATAAAATAAAATGAATTGGCCAGTTGCGTCCTCTCCTGGAGGCCCACTAGGGAAATATCCAATCCTATGCTTCCTTGTGTTATTGGCAGAATTCTTTCCTTGTGTTTGTGTCACTGAGATACCCACTCCACTGTCTTGCTAGCTATTAGCCAAGGAGCACTGTTATTTCCTAGAGGCCACCCTGGTCCTCACCAATGCATCCTCCATAGACCCTCTCATATGACCATTCACTCTTTTAAAACTCATCTGATTAGATCAGACCTGCCCTAATAATTTCCTTTGTGAGTTCTTTTGTGAGTAACTCAAATTCCAATGATTAGGAACCTAATAATGGGAATAATATCTGATCATATTCACAGGGAAGGAAATTATATAGGTGTCTTCATTAGAGCTGCTGTAACAAATAACATAGTCTGGGTGACTTTGAAATAAATAAAACAAAAACACATTTATTTCTCACAGTTTAGGAGGCTAGGAAGTCCAAGATCAAGGTGCTAGCTCATTCAGTTCCTAGTAAGAGCCCTTTTTCTGGTTTGTAGATAAATACCTTTTTGTTGTATCCCCACATGGCAGAAAGAGAAAGATTGTCTCTCTCATATCTCTTCCTATAAGGGCTTCAACCCCATCATGAGGGGGTCCATCCTCATGACTTAATTATCTCCCAAAGATTCCACCTCTTAATATTATCATACTAAAGATTAGGGTTTCTACATACGAGTTTGGGGAGGACAGAAACACTTAGTTAATAACAACAGAACATGATACCTGGGGGTAGAAATCTTGTGGGTCATCTCAGAATTCTGCCTACCAGAGAAAAAACAAAATAAACAAAGAAAACATAATGCTATAGAAATGCGCTAATTTACAGACATTGAATTCCTATCTAACATCACTACTGACTAAAGGCCAGGGGTACGTCCAGGGCCCAAGGGACCCCTCCTTCTATCCTGTCTCAAGCCCTCAGCCCTCTCCAACCTTTCCCTTCCACTCTTCCACCCCTCTGCATGAGGAGAATTAAGAGCCAATGTTGGAGCTCAGGGGGTCAAGGGCATCTACTGAAGGCCATAGGCAAGAAAGGCCACAGACATGCACCCCATGGTGCCTACAACCTGGCAGCAGCAAGGCAACAATTCGAAGAAGGGTCAAGAAGGCATACCTGGGTTCTGAGCTCAGCTCTGCCACCTACTCCTTTTGTAACTTCCAAGTCCAGTTTACTGAATCTCCGTTTCTGCATCTATAAAATGAAAGTCCTAAGATTTCCTTCTTGGTGGTAAGCATTGGGTGAGATAATATACATCACGTGCTTCACACAGCATCAGTACAGGAAGAGAAAACAATGGGAAAAACATAACTACCTGAGAAGCAGGTCGGAGAAAGGGGTGTTGCTATTCCCCAAAGCATCTACTGGCTGCTAGGAGCCATGGGATTTGCAGGCATCCATAATTCATGGTGTTTAACCTTGTGACATCTACAGTCTAGCTGAAAGACAAGGCAACTCACCCAGCAAACAGATGCACTGTCACACAGAGAGAGATTGTGAGTGCAAGTGTTCTCTTTATTAATAATTAAGAATTTATTAAGTGCTGTGAGCACTTGGCCTCCCCATGTGTTCAGGCCAAGGCTTCATGCCAGCAGCTGGCCTTTCGATGACTAACACCTTCCTGATGGCTGGAGATAAGGTCGTGGAACTACCACCCAGAGAGAGACCCACCATGGGGTCCTCACTTAGGTACACTCAGATGCTCTGCCAATGGTCATTGATGGCTCCACTTACTCCTGCTGCATAAAGGTAAACATCTGGAGAAGCTGGTGGGACCAGAGACTGCCAACGGTGCTATATTATTTTCCTATGGTTGCTGTAACAAATTACATAAACTTAGTGGCTTAAAACAATATACATTTACTCTCTTATAGTCCCAGAGATCAGAAGTGTGAAATCTGTTTCATGGGGCTAAAGTCATGGTGTCAGCAAGACAGCATTTCTTCTGTAAACTCTGGGGAAGAATCCCTTTCTTCCTCTTTGCCAGACTCTAAAGGCTGCCTACATTGTTTGGCTCCTGAGTCCTCATCACTCCGACCTCTGCTTCCACCAATCACATCTCCTTCTCACAATGACATTCTGCCTCCCTCTTCTAATGACTCTTGTGATTACACTGGTCCCATCTGGATAATCCAAGACACTCTTCCTGTCTTATGAACCTTCATTTAATCACACTTGCAAAATCCCTTTTGCCAGGTAATAACATAGTCACAGATTTTTGGAGATTGAGATGTAGCAATTTTGAGGGGCCATTATTTTGCTCAACACACGTACCTATTTCACTGAGACAGATGCCTGTATACTTTCTACCTATCCTCTCTCCAAATGACTCAGAAAAAAATAAAAAATGACTCATCTCTAGACGTTTACCTGATGTAGTCTACAAACAACTTGGGGATAAAGCACATTTTCACAGAAGTAAGTTTGTTGAAGTTTAGTAAGAAAAAGATACTATGCTCTGCACATCACAAGGGAATAATCTGTTACAATCTGCTTTTAAATGCAACGGATAGGGCACATTTAATAAGACATGAAAACAGAACCTATATTTTAGTAGCATTCAGCATTCTTCCCTTCCGTTTTTGCAAACTGTGATGATCACTAACACTTATGCTCACCCTACCCTGTTTCTAACTACTCTTTAAATTGACTTGATACTGTATTTTTTTTTT
>RCUC01092660.1:0-14826 GCA_003697995.1 Taxidea taxus jeffersonii | reverse complement strand
CCTTCTTGGCCAGAAAATGAATATTATCCTTATTCTAAAGTTACTTTTAAATATAATATTCTATTTTATAATGTTATGGTACCATTTGACATATGATTTGTTATCATATGATATAAAGTACCATACCATATGATATAAAGTAAAACACAAAAATGGACATCTTGTGATAAGTGTTTGTGCTTAGTTCAATTCTTTTCTTTTTTTTTTTAATTGAGATTTTTCATAGATGCTAAAAAATCTGTTTCAGATTGCCATTAGGGTCCCAATGGGAAAGAAATAATATATTCAAATAGGGAAAATGTGAAGAGAGTTTATTTTTAAAGGACCATTTACAAGTGTGGAGTCAGATGTAGAAGAGCCACAAGGATATACAGGAACAAGGGGTCTGAGTGGGAATGGTGTTACAACCCCCAGAGAAGAAGTCAGTTACCTAAACCTGGAGAGCAGAAAAGACTGTGAGGGAGGCCATGTTGAGAGAGGCAGTGACCAACACAGGACAGTCAGCCTGTGGTACCTTTCCAGGGTAGGGTCCAAATGCTTTGATTTCACTCTCCTTTTTCCCTCCTATCTCCTGCCAGCATTTTCCCATTAACCAAACCCAAGTGTAAGACAGAAGGCAAAGGATTCCATAGATGTGGTCCATACAAGTCAGCCTCCTAGAGCAGAGAATTGAGTAGACAAGGACTAGTGTGGATCCAGAGGGACAAATGGAAGATAACCACAGACAGAAACGACCACACAATACTTCCTTTCTAAGATTAGATTAAATTATAGATATATTTTCAAAATATACAGAATCAAGTTATTCCCATGAGACAGGAACAGATGCAAGATCCCCATCACAGTGGTCTTGTTGGTCAGGGTCCCTAAAATAAGCACATAAGCACTAACAGTACAAGGCACAATGTTGTTGAGTAAGAAATGTTGCTCATTTCTTGATATACCAAGTTAAATCCATATTCAGGGAGATTTTGAAAAGCTCCTCTGAACACAATGCAAAGAAGTTCGTATTGTCTATGTGCAGATTGAACTACAGAAGTTCTTTGATCAGAGCAATGCCGTGACTGTATCTTTGTTTAGAAAAATTTCTTTGATGGCATTATGGCATTGAGATTAGAAGAGGACACACATAAAATTAGGAGAGTGCACAGAAAGCCATTACAATCATCCAGGAGAAACAAGTTCAGTATTGTCATTTTGTGGTTTATACTTTTTAAAAATCCCTGGTGCCTAAAACTTTGTGACAGGTAAGGAATGATACAAAATTTGTTCTTTCAACTTTGAAGTTTCTATATCCTCTCATTGATTTCTCTTGCTTCTTGAATCCTAGCACCAGTCATTCACCAACTCCTGCTGAGTTTAACTTTTTAGCATCTCTAGAACCTATCTCTTCTCTCTGACAACGCTTTGATAAAGACCACATTTACCATGGAGACTAGCATTTCTCAAATTATGTACAAACTGTTCTTGAGATTACCATGAAAAAGAATTATTTTCTTGACAAAGACTTCGGGGAAATCCTGAGATAAACAAATTTAAATAGTTTGTTTATATGACTTATGAATTCCTAGAGAGGGGACCAGAGGCAGCAGTCCTCCCTTTTCATAGAAAACATAGAGACATCTCCAGGGTCAGTGTTGCACCTCAGAATATAGACTGCAAAATGTTGACATGAATAAACTAAGGTTTTTCTTGTATTTCAGTAAATCTTCATTGAGTCTTCTGACTTTTCTGTATTTATTGTCCCCAGGAAAGAGATTACATAGCATAAAGCAGAAAAGAAGGTAATCATTTCATGCAGTTTGAGTTTCAAACATTAGGAGAACTCATGGGCAACAGAATTGGAAGAATATGATGAGTAAGAGCAAAGTTTCCTACATTCAGACTAAATTAAAGGGAGAGAAAGGGAAATAGTTAAAAAGTAATCACAGAAACTTTTGACCTAAGTGAGTACCTGGAAAGGGGGCCCGGGTCCCAGCCCACTCACCAGCCTTTCACTGAGCCCTGATGGAAGGAAAGGTAACAAAAACCCTAGGAGCTTTGGTGAATCTAAGAAGTTTGGGAATCTGTACCTTCCTGGGAAGATGGAGCCCTGAGAATAAATTATAACTTTGTAAATAAATGGCTGAAATGTACTATATCCATGCCTATATAGGAGTTTCTCAGTATCAGTAATATTAACATTTTGATCCCCAAAATCTTTGTTTTTAAGGACTATCCTGTGTGTTATAGGATGTTTAACGGCATTGCTAGCCTGTATCCACTAGATGCCAGGAACATAATCCCTTTCCCCACTTGGGAAAATCAAAATGTTTCTAGACATTGCCAAATGTCCTTGGTGGGGAGGGGGAGGGATTTCCAGTTAAGAACAACTAGTCTAGGTACAGAGAGTCCTAGAGAGTTTCAAAAGTTTCCTCCTGGCACAGTATGGGCTGCAAATAGCTGAATGAAACATTCTGGAGGTTCTAGAGCAACCTGCATGGATGACATGTTAGAATCAGATGGGATAGAAAAAGAAATCAATGGCTGTGGATGCCAGAAAAGACTATCACTCCCAAGGACAAAATGGTATGCTCCCCATGGATATCTCTGAATCATATCTGCACTGGTTAAGAACAAGGATCCTGGAGCAGAGCAGTTGGTGGGCTAACCATGTTCAAATCCCAGCTCTAGGCATTAAGAGATGTTTGACTTTGGCAAGTCACTCAACTTCTGGGCCTGTTTCCTTATTTATAAGATGGAGATCATAACAGCATATACCACATAATTATAGTAATTAAATTAATTCAAATTTGTAAAGGACCTGTTCTTTACATAACTAACTTTTGAATAAGTGGTGGCTTTTACATGTATAGAAGCACTCCCTGGACTTAGATCTAAGTCAGAGAAGGAGAGTACAACCCTAAATCATATAGCTTAGTTTCTACTGTCAAATCAAATGAGGCTCACAAAAGAAACTGAAATTCCTAGAAAAAATGAAGTTATTTTCACACTATCAATCTGTGTTTAGAAACTTCTTCTCACTACGTCAGCTCTCTGCATCCAGTCTAACCTCTGTCTCTATCCCTCTATGTATCCTCATACCACCACTGTGATCACCACTTATATCTCAGATCTGATCAGGTAACAGGCATGTGATCAGTTGTGGTCACACAGAGATGCCCCAAGAGTTCAAGGTTCTATGGTAGAGGGTATGGCATCAAAGTTCATTGAGTTTCTATGTAAAATTTTGTTTGAAAAAGTGATCTGTGCTCCTAAAAAACATTTGAAAACCACTGGCCCACAGAGATTCCACCAGATGGCAGTCAAACCCACCCATGAGCAGCACTTGCCCATCCTTCCAGCTGTTCATAAACACACCTCCAGGATCCAGATGAAGAAAATCACTGGCAGAGAGCACATGTTCTATTAACTTCATGGTTTTGCACATGCCAGTTCACCTGCTTGGCATACCTTTCTCTATCTCCTACAGATGTGATATCAATGAAGGGGTCTTTGGCTGAGAAATATGCTCAGATTTACATCTTTAAAAGAAAAACTCCCAGATTGGAGGCCTCTCCTCTGGTGCTGGGGACCCTGCTTCACATGCTGTAGGATTATTGGCCAAGGCTGGTGATCCCTATGATAAAATACATCGCTTCCCCAAACGTATCACACTCCCTCACAATGTCCAGCCGCAGCCCTGGGGTGCCCTGGAATTGCAGACCAACCTTGGATCTATTGACTGTAAGAAACCAACCTCTTTCTTTTCTAGTTCTCTGCTTACCTTTCTCCTCTGAGGCCAGGGGAGCACACAGGCCTGGCTCCCTGCTTGGAAAGGGAAAAGAAGTACACACCTAGAGTGAAACAAACTGTCTCACGGGGAATCATGATTCTACCTGCATGGGTATCTCAGGAGAATCACCACTTACTTCTTCATATTTTCATGAATAAGTTTAGTTTTGTGGTAAGAATATACCACTAAAAAAGTCTGATCGGGACCCGCATTTACGTTGAAGCACCGTTACACAAGTTAAACTATAGTACAGGTATATGACACACAGCAGTAGCCAGCTTTTCCAGATCTTCACCGCCGTTTATGCTGGGATCAAAATGCTGCTCTTTCCTCAAGAGGGTCACCATTCATTGTCTTCACCCAGCATCCATGTCCATACCCTTTCAGTTCAATGCCACAACACATCAGATCACCTTATCCTCTGTCCCATTTGGCAGCCAGTCTCAGGACTGCTGCTGGTTTTCCATCTGTCAAACTCAATCTATCTTCAAAAGAGAGGCAGGGCCTGGAGAGCTGGCTGAGCAAAGAACAACGAAGGCAGACTGATTTCTCCCTGAATTTGGTCTTCTTTGAGGGGAGGAGAGTCCTAATAATATGGAAAATTCCCCAACAGGGCCTTGCTTCCTGGCTCTGTGAAAGTCTGGCTAGAACGGAGCTTCCAACCTAGGCGAGAACAACCCCATACGGTGAACAGCTTTTGCAGCTGTTCCTTGCCCAGCCATGAAGATTCCTCTTGACCTGCAGCAAGAGGGTCAAGTGAGGTAGCAGCCATTTTGAACGATTCTGTACAGTGTGCCCACACTCCTTGTGGCATCAAACAGCACATTGATCCAGAGAAGACAGCCGATCCAAGTGAGCCAGTTAGACAGAATGAACATGCCTTCATAACTGCCATAAAGATGGAACCCATCAAGATGGGCTCTTTCATTTGCTAGTTATAAAACTGAGGGTAAGGCTTTTAACCTCTTTTAATCAATTTGTCTGTGGAAAGAATAGTCTGAACTAGATGATGTTCAAATTTCCTTTTCTACTTTTGCATTATGGTTTTTATGATAAAGGTGAGTTCTAGAGTCAGCAAGGCCTGGGTTCAGGGTCATGTTTTGTCAGGTACTGGTCTGATGACCTAGAAAAGTGCCTCAATTTCTTAAGCATCAGTTCCATCATGTGTAAAACGGGAATGATGATAATGCCTATCGTGTTATTAAATTATGTAATACATGTTAAGTGCTTAAAACATTATCACACACAATAAAGTAGCCTATGGTCTCTGGTTGCTATTGTTATTATTGTTATTTCTATACAGAACATAATTTGAAATTTAAAAAAAGGAAGGAAAGGAAAAGAAGGAAGCTGAGGTGAAAACATATTTTAGTTAAAGGAATGCTTTGAATAAGAAGATCAATCCATTTGGCTTATCATTAGTTCAAAGAGGTGAGGGAAGGGTAGACAAAAAATCAGTATGACCCTTCAGGCGTGTAAAAATGCACAGGATGTTTAATTGTGAACTTAAGAAAAAAGAGAAGGTAACACTATTGATCCCAAGCTCTTATGACTCTCAGAACCTCAATAAAAATCTAATAACAAAGGGTATTCCAAATACAAGTAGCACTGGGTAAAGTCCTAACTCTCCAATGAATGATCAACTATTCAACTTGGAGAACCATGTTAAGACTTAATTTGTCCTTTGCTTTTCTTTGTGGCCTTGTCTTGGTGACATGTACAATATTCATATATGAAGGCCATTCCTTCCTTCAAATATCAAAAGCGTAATGCTCGCTACTGCAACACCACACAAAGTGGATTATCTCAGATCCAAATGATTTTCTCAATCCAGACACTACCTGAACACCCTTAAAGGCAGTAATGGTTTGAGACTCTCAGAAGAATGTGGCAGCACCCAGGTGGCTCAGCGGGTTAAGCCTCTGCCTTCAGCTCGGGTCATGATCTCAGGGTCTTGGGATCAGGCCCAGTGTCGGACTCTCTGCTCAGCAGGGGGCCTGCTTCCACCTCTCTCTCTGTCTGCCTCTCTGCCTGCTTGTGATCTCTGTCTGTCAAATGAATAAATAAAATATTTAAAAAAAAAAAAAAGAAGGAGAACCTAGGCTATTTTAGAATATTTTTCTCTGTATAGATGGTATACTCTGGTAGCAATTGAGGACATAAATTTACTTGAATATGTAGACTTATCCCAGTTCAATTCTTCAATAATTCAAAAGGTTCAATTCTTTGGTGAGTGAACGATCTGACTGGATATGATGCAATGAGTGGAAGAAGGTGACAGAATATAAGACGGGTAAGAGATGAAAATAATAAGTAAACCAGGACCTGCATAATGTGCCACTCTCAAGAGATGCAAAAGCTTAGCAGTGAAGGCAGTTGACCCAGGGTACGTCAGCCACAACAAAAATGTCATTCTGCCTATACAGGTGAAAGCAAGTGTCACTGAAATGGATGGGGCCAGGGATCAAAGATAAACTCATCATACAAAGGGCATGTCACAGCTGCTTGTGCTCATATAGAAGAGCTATATGGATCACATGTATATTTTCACATCATATTTGTGAAGACTTGCAGCTCTGGTTCTATTTTCTGGGCTTGTGGGTACAAAGCCACACATGCACAAATGACCCTCTCAGATGGTCACACTAGGAAACTGGCAAGTGTTTCCCTATTTAGGGGATCCCAGGGACCTCCTAAGGAATGCAAGAAATCAATCATCTGTGAGCCCATATTTACAACTTGACATCAGGTGCCCTAGAATTCAAAGTATGTTTACAGTGCTCTTGGACATCTTTGGAAAAAAAGAGTCCCTACTGTCTGTCCCATTCAACTATCTCAGCACTGTTGACAGCTTTCGTGTCCTGTGGCTGCCAGGACTTTTTCAAAGCCAACTCGTTCTTCTGCAAGATGATGAAAGACAAAGGGAACATTTCAAAGATTCTCTTCCCAGCCAATATTCTCTCCTGTGATATACTTGTACACGGTAGTGACTTTTAGTTGTGGAAATTCACCTGAGACAAGTTAATGACTTGCTGACTATCCAAAATAGTAATTTGCACATGGTTATGTCCCCAGTTTTGTGTTATTCAGTTACTTTTATGTTTACATTTTAAGACTATGTTCTTGTAAAATATCTAGCATGCCTATTTCCAAAATTTGGAACTTAAGAGGCTCCAACAGCCCTAGGATTCTAAAGTCATCTCAGAAACAGAAAAGTTCAGATT
The DNA here is from genome assembly GCA_003697995.1 of Taxidea taxus jeffersonii. Taxonomy (NCBI): domain Eukaryota; kingdom Metazoa; phylum Chordata; class Mammalia; order Carnivora; family Mustelidae; genus Taxidea; species Taxidea taxus. The sequence continues at coordinate 7,827 of RCUC01092660.1, read as the reverse complement.
TAATCTAAATCACCCTAATCACTCAGATGTCTAATCAGAGATGCTGCCCACTTGTCCTGTTACATTTGAATATTTTTAAGTGGGGATTTGCTGCTGGTATGGTGATATTAGGAAAGAGTTTGCTCAGGAGCTAAGTTATAAAGCCTTTAAACAAGATGAGCACTCTATAGCCTTCTTACCTGTTTGTGGGATTCTATATAACCCTTCAAAAGGCTTGGGAAGAAAATCCGGTCTGTTTTACTTCACATATAAAATCAAGAAAGTTGCCCCAAGACCCCTTTGGCATGTTTTTCCCTTTATACAGTGGCCTCTCCGTGAACCCAGAGGGCTGGACCCTGTGTCAGAAGCCTGAAGCAGAGAGGAACCTTCAGGGGAAGCAGAAGGTGCCACGCCATTACTGTCCTCAAACTTCGACATGCAAGAGACACACAGAGAGGTTTTAGACGGAGATTTGGATTCAGTAAGCCCGACGTGGAGACTAAGATTTTGCAATTTTTGTCAAGCTCCCAAGTGACACCCACACTTCCAGTCCCTGGGCTAGCCCTGGGCAGCTGGGACTAAACTCTCCCTGGCCAGAACCCAGTCCTGCTCTGCCACTACTGAGCTGTGACACCTTGGGCACATCAGGTAGCTTCTCAGTGCTTCTGTTTCCTTTTCTATAAAACCAGACAAGAAACAGAGGCCCTTAGCGACTTCAGGAAGTGGAAGAGAATATGGATGAATAACTTTAGGTGCAAGCATTATGAAAAAAGTTTAAAGGGCTACTCAATTAATGACTTTCAAATCACAGAAGGACATAAAGATAACTGCCCCTGAAACCAGCCAACTGGATGCCATTACTTCAGCTTCAAACTGCTATTCTAGTGGCTGCCCTTGGACCAGGCTCCCATTGATATCTGGCCTTAAGCACAAAGCTATTTCTGAGCAGACCCTGAACTACACCTTGCACAGCAACAGTCCTCTGGAAAATTCTTCTTCCAAAGTCCTGAGTTCCATTAAAACAGTCTCAAGACACTAAGTTATTAAATTGAATTGTTGGGGGAGCAGAAGATAATTTTCTGTGCCTATATAATTTATAGTTTATATAGTTCTGTCTACTAAAGTTTACCAATTGCTACCTGCTTGTTTTACGCGTGATTAAAGTTAAACCTGATCAAAATAAACTCTTTGCCCATTACCACAATAATCAATAAGGGTGGAAACAGGCCTGGAAGCACTGTGTTTAATTCCCTTTTGAGTCTGATTGCCTCTGTTCCACATTGGGAGACATTCTCCTAACCTCTTCCTTCTCCCCAAGTTCCTTGAAAGTGACCTATAGCCGTTCTCTGGCTTTTGGCAGCAGATGGTAGTGGTGCCATTGGACCAGAGCAATACTGAACCACAGGAAGAGAAGACAATTGCAGGAGGAAGAAAGAAGCATTCCTCATAAATGAAGCAGAAAGGACTGGAATCAGTAGCCGGTCATCCCCCCATCTGTCCCCTCAGAGGAGACTTGGGAAGAATCACCAAAATACTTCCTGGGTTTCCAGGACTATGCTCAGAGATGCTGTTATTTATTTTAACCCACTTTCAAGAGAAGATCTTTTTGAAGTCTACCACCACAAACTGGCCACCCTAGAACGAAGGTAACTGCTTGCCATATGATTAGGAACAACTTGGATGCAGGGTCCACGATGGCACACAAGCTCTAGAAAGAAGCCCATAAGCAAGAGGCAAGATCTGGACCGCGAAGGAGGAGCTGCTCATGAAAGGAGCCAGCCTGGACGCAGACTGATTAGCTGCGAGAAAGTGGTCATGGGTCCCAAGCATGGGATGAATTATGGAGTTGTGTGGAGAGAAATGGGCTCAGGAAAGATTTATTATGCTCCATTTCCACTCTGCTAGCAGGCTTCACAGAGTCTCTGAGGTACAGATTTACTCAGGATTGAAATTTTACATCCAGGGACGCTATCTCAAATAATCTAATTTGGTGAGATGAGAAAATCACTTCTCGTAAAACTATCATCCCTTTTCAAAAGCCCATATAAAAGTTCACAGGCTGTGGAGGTATCTAGCCATAGTGTGAGCTTCTATAATAGGCGCTATTATGTTGGAGACAACAGACTTAAAGATGAAATTATTTTAATAAGCAGTGTTACTAGTCGGTATGTGCAGTTTGCTCTTTACAACCTGAAATTCATAAATTTTTATAAGGTGTCTATTTACTGTCAGGCTCCGGAGCTGCTGTGTCATTGTTGCTCAGTCAAAGCTTCTTCAAATAAAAGAATCTTGGCTGGATGTGATACATTATATGATATTAAGACAGATGACCCCACACCCACTTCCTGCATCTCCTCAATAACATTCATGTCTTCCATGCAAATGTTAAAATAAATCTATTCCTCATCACTGTGAAGTGGGTTGCTCTTTTGGCCATTGTACATGCTAGAGCAGAATGCCTCAGCAGGAAGGGACCTTGACTATCCTCTACTAATTCTCAATGGAGGAGAAAGGGTGTACTGAGCACAACAGAATCATGCCAAGAAAACTTCTTCAGGAGTTGCATGTGGGTGTCTTTCAGAGGTTGGAGAAAAAAGGAAAAAAAGAGAGATAGGGGACTATTTCCAAATAACCATTATCATTTTCTAAGGGCTCATTATGTTTCTGGGGCAAGATTAGCATTTCATATATGTTATCTCACCAAGTCCTTGCAGCTCTCGAGGTCTAGAATATTCTGGCCATTTTGCAGGAAAGGCATCTTTAGCCTTAAGAGGTTTATAATTTTCCCAAAGCCATATAGCTTGAACTCAACCCAAGTGTGTCCGAGCACAGAGAACAGTGTTTTATCCCAGTGTCACCTCCTGACATTGCTTCTCCTCATTGTTCTGGATTCTTGGTTACCTAGGAGAATACTAAGCAAAGAACACTAGGCAAAGGACTTCAGGAAACTTCAGAAGGGAAAAGAGATTAGGAATTACAGTATTTCAGAATGAGCCCCAGTAAATGGTCTGGATAAAGTCCTCACATTAATGAGAAGAAACAATGAGGTGCTCACAGAACTAGTTAACAGCAAGAGCAGGATTTCCTCCTCATCCCACCAGTAATGCTGCCAAAGGCAACATATCTAGTTGGACTCAGGAAAGGGTTGCCCAAGAGGTGGTTTTCCCTTCTCTAATTTTGGGGATTTTTTTCACCTCACTCTCTTCACTAGCTTTCCCCTGAAATAGAATAAATGGAATAGGTAATTAGGGTATGATTAGGAATGGAAAGGCATGGTTGGGAGGAGAAAGAATATTCTGCTGTGTTTCCTTACCTTGAGGATAAAAGTCATCCCAGGTATTTCTTTAGGGGAAGAGTAATGATGGGAGGAGAAATCTAATACTCATTTAACCAACATCAGCTTTTACTATTTGCCAGATATTGGGATAGACACTGACTAGATGAATCAGTCAAAGGGATCTGTTCTCAAAGAGCTTACAGTCTAGTGAGAAAAATCAGTACAATCAGTACAAACCTGATTACCACAATCTAATAGTGCAGGCACCAGAGAGGAAACAGAAGAAGTGATATGAAAGGTTAGCCAAGAGCTTAGCTCAGGGAGGATGCGTACGCAGGACACCTTTTGTGACGTCATCAAAGATGCAGGAAAGCAACTGCAGAACTCTGGCTAAGATAGGATGTGCTGGGATTTTTGTCTTTTGGCTGTTAAATGAGATGATGTTCTGGACATGATAGGTGCTCAAGTGTAACTTGCTTATAAAGCTAGGGGGAAGATGAGGTAATTATTTTTTTCATCTTTTAAGGAATCTAGAAACACCTACCTCTTCACCTACCTATTTTCTTATATGACCCCCTCCCCTGCCTATGGTCACTCCTCAAATTATTTTACCAATAATGCCAAAAATCGGGGATGCCAAAAATCGGGGATGCCTGGATGACTCAGTTGGTTAAGTGACTGCCTTTGGCTCAGGTCATGATCCCAGAGTTCTGGGATTGAGTCCCACATCGGGCTCCTTGCTCAGCAGGGAGCCTGCTTCTCTCTCTGTCTGTCTCTCTCTCTGCTTGTGCTCTCCCTGTCTCTCTCTCTCTCTCTGACAAATAAATAAGTAATCTTTAAAAAAACAATAAATCCAAAAAGCAGATAGGTTACAGTGGTCAGCCAAGTTGAGCTTCCACTCAATCTCGGAATTCCTTATATGTTGTTTCTGGTGGCTGATCCTCTCACATGTCACATACTTTCCTCTGGAACAAGTGTGGAACGTCAAGGCCACTACTGAACAGTATGAATCATTAGAAAGTTCTCTTTCATATTGAAGGGAAATCTGCCTCCCTCCAATCCCACCCACTGAATCTAATTGTGCCTGCTGGAACTTCAGAAAAATGAATCTACGTCTTTGTCCACATGTCATCCCTTTGAGGGTTCATAGGCAGCTTCCGTGTCAGTTCAAAGCCCTCTTATCTTGCACCAGATGGTGAAACATGTGCTTTGTCCTATTGCTAAAGGAGGTTAACAATGGCGGCATGGTGGTGGGGAGACTCACAAAAATTCTGCTTTGTGTCTTTCCTCATGCTAGGCTGCTTCAAGTGGCTTCAATCAGTGCTGAAATCATGTTCTTAGTGCTCATTGTCTTATGGTCATAACAAGGCTTCACAGAAACAAAAAAGTGGGCTAGTCCGAGAGGCCTTTGGGACAGCACAATCTCCTCAACTAAGCACAGATCCAAGAGATGATTAAAAATCCATCCCACGGAGGGCCTTTCCATCAAGCATCATTATTAGCCCATGGAACAGTTTGGATATTGTCTTTTAAATGCTTTTCCTAATGTGAGAAAAATAAGCTTGCCATGTCACCAACAATCATCTCTTGAAAAGATCCTTGAAGTTTGACACTACTATCTCCTAGACCATAATTCCCTTTCACATTTAATTTGATTGGTGATGGATTCCAGGTAGATGTAATACCTTTTTGCCAGTCACCCAACCTCACCAAAGCCTGCCTCCTTTGGTTACCAGGGAGTCTTTCTTATTGTGGAAGAAAGATGTTAACATCTAGGAGGACTGTGTCAGATGTAACAGGGTTCCATCAAAACACGAACTTGGAATGAGGCGATGTCAAACTATTGACTTTTAAGCCACCTTACTTTCAATCAATCTCTGAAGTTTTATAGATAAGGATTATTTAACAAGACAGAAAACTATTGCTCAGATTTTAAAGCAATCAATGACAAAGCTGTTCACAATATAATACTTAATATTTTTAATGTCACTTTTGTTCATTATTTTATATAGGAACACTAAAACATTCTCTAATTTACAGTTTTAAATGGGTCTATTGAAGTACATGACCTGGAATGAGAACCGTTACACATACACAGTAATTTTCTTGCTACAATTCTTGATAATTCAGAAATGTGATTTCAAGAATTCAAATATTTCTAAAGATCGGGTTGCCTCTCCCCCATGCCAGCCAAGAGTAAATTATACTGTTCCTTTTTCCAAAGCACTTTAAGAGGAAGACAACAGATCTGAGAACCTGTGAAATTCTCGACAAATTTAAACCCTGCTTATGTAAGCTATACACAGGGAGGCAAGAAAGCCTTCAAGGATTGGAAAAGGCTTAACGGGGTCTCTCTGCCAGGCCAGCAGCAGTCTGAACGTGTGCCATCACATTCATACTTTTGGCACCCTCGTTCGGGTCTCTATTTGGCAGCTGTGGAAGGGAGAAGACAGGAAGAGCCCAGAGAGAAAGGAGCCTGTGTTTCCCATTATAAAGCCACAAGGATAGGAGAAATGGCTGTTCGCAGGCTGCAGAAAAGGAGAAGCCTGGAGGCGTGAGAAGGAGGAGACATTGCTGTCGTTCAGGAGTCATGGCAGCCCCTGTCCTGGCCTTATGGTTGCTACAGCCATGGCAGCCCCTGTCCTGGCCTTATGGTCGCTACAGCCAGTGTGGTCACCACAAGCACTGGAGCTGCCTGAAGCTCTGATCCGTGCAGGCAAAGGCTAACTCCACAGAGTGCTGGCTAGAGAACATCAAGGCAATCATCCTCTGCAAAGCAAGGGAAAATCCAGGCTCTAAGACTTCACATCCCAACTCTTCTTTATTTTTTTTCACTTAGTAGCATTAGGTTTGGGCCCTGGAATTTGATTATCCCGAGTGAGCTCACTGGGATACTGAGGCAGGTGGCCAGTGGTCCCCATTGCCATGGAGAACCACAGCGTACTAAAACCCGTGCCTGAAGGCCCCAGGTAGTCAATGAGAGAAGAGAGCCTTGTTCTCTAGAATTTGCCCATGACAGGCTCACATGGGTGACTCAGAGCAGCTTAAGCAAGGAGTGCCCTGTGGTTAATGCATCACAGAAGAACTGAGCTTGGCCTGTTCAACTGGACTTTTACTAAGAACCACAATAACTGTGAAAGGCGTCCCAAGCTGAGAACAAGTGTTCATCTAGAGAACTAGACTGATCTGCGAATCAACTGGGACACTTACAAAATATTTTGGTAAAATATTTAGATTAGTGGGTCCTGCCTCAAGACCCAGTGAGTCAGAAAACTTCAAGGGTGAATTACAGAGATCTGCATTTTTTTGTAAGCCCTTCAGGGATTCCCTTACATGCTAAAGTCCAAGAATCACTGTACTAGAGACATTTTTAGGATCAGCCCAGGACCACAAGCATGAGACACAAGGAGAAGTTTATGCAAAAGAACAAGACTAAGATTTTCTGAGTTCTGATGATTTTATTGCTGTGGAAATGAGACTGACCTTTAAGAACCATACATGTAGCAAGTAGATATATACAGAGAGAGATAGATAGATAGATCTCTCTCTATATATAGACTTAAACTCCTTGGTAATCCTGCATATAGTTTATCAATTATGGTTTCTTTGTTTTTTGTTTTTTTGTGGGTTTTTTGTTTTGTTTTGCTAATTATTTTGTTGCCTAAATTCCAACTTGGAAAATCCAATGCAGGTGCTAAAATAAATGAATGTGAACCCAGGAGGATTCAACTACAATTCAAATGCCCAAGAGACTGCCCTTGAATGAGTCCACTCTGGTCACAAACCCTAGTTCCATTTGCTGGCTCCTATACCTAGATCACTCTGATATAGGTCACTTCCAAACATTCCAGGTTCACACATGAGTATCAAGTTCAGGAAGCACATCATGTGGAAGCTACATCTTAAGCCACTTGATCTTTTCATAAACCTTACAGCCTGAGTTATATATTTTGTTATTAAACATCCATCTGTGCTTCACATGGCTAAATTGTCTAGAGCCCTTGTAGGACTTACAATTCCACACCTCTATTCTCTCTTTCATTTCATTGTTCTCCTAAAGTAAACAAGGAAAGATAGAGGAGAAAATAATATATATTTGAAAAATACAAAGTAAGTTTCAGACTCAAGGTGCAAAACTTAAGAGTTGCACAAGTTCTCTTGGCAAAGAAATCAATGTATCCGTGAGATATTTGGTATTCATTATTTCACCATATAATGTATAATAATGGCTACCTTTATGAGTACTGGACTTTAGTAAGTCCTAAGAACTTTGCTAGGTATGTTATGCGTACTTGTTTTTTCTGACAATCCTATGAAAATTTCCCTCATTGTCTCTTACACTTGGGAAACTAAGGCACAGAGAGGTTGAGTAACTTGGTCAAAGTTAGACAGCGAATAAGTGGAAGAGCTGAAATTTGCATCCACAGAGTCTGACTCTAGAGCCTGAACTCAACCATTAGGCTATACTTCTTTCCATCTCCAACAGTGTAACATATGCAGATAATGAGATATATATCATGCGGGTAATGATTAATTACAAGTATCAGCATTTCCAGGTATCGTGTAAAACC
>RCUC01092645.1:0-36465 GCA_003697995.1 Taxidea taxus jeffersonii | reverse complement strand
CTCTCCTCCCTCCCATCCTGCATTGGCCCCCACCGAGTCTGCCTCTACTTTCCCTTTCTTTCCTTTTTTTAAATAATAGCTTTGGGGCCCCTGGGTGGCTCAGTGAGTTGAGTGTCTGCCTTTGCTCAGGTCATGATCCCGGGGTCCTGGGATCCAGCCCCACGTCAGGCTCCCTGCTTAGCGGGGAATCTGCTTCTCCCTCTCTTCCCCGCTTGTGCTCTCTGTCGCTATCTCTGTCTCTCTCCCTCTCAAATTAATAAATAAAATCTTTTTCAAAATGAAATTAAACAATAACTTTGTTGGGGTATAACTCACATGCCACAAAATTCACCCTTTTCAAGTATCCAATGCAGTGGTTTTTAAGTACATGCCTACCACCACTAATTCCTGAACATTTCTGTTATCCTAAAAAAAGAAGCTTCGTTCCCAGCCGCGGCCACTCCGAATCCCACCTCCCCCGGCCCCTGGTGACCACTCTCTGACTTTATGAATTTGCCTCTTCTAGATGTGCACAGAATGAATTCGTCAGGTCGGGCTCCCGAAACAAAATACCACAGACTGGGAGCTGAACAGAAATTTGTTACCGTTCTGGAGGCTGGAAGTCCAGGAACAGGGCACTGGTATGGTCAGACTCTGCCGGAAGCCCTCCTCTTCGGAAGCAGTTGCCCCCTTCTTGTGCCCCCACCTAATATGTGGAGGAGAGAGAGAGAGAGGGAACTCGGCGCCATCTCCTCCTATAGAGATTTCATTGCTTTATATGACTGGATAATGTTCCATTGATCGGGTAGACCCTATTCATCCATCATCAGTCGGTGAACATGTGGGTCGATTCCCTCGGTGGCTCTTGTGAATAAAGCTGCTACCAACTTCCGCGGGTGCACAGGTGTCTGTGCATATTCCGTTTCTTGTGATAGCTAGCGAAGAGGTCCTTGCTGGGTCACACGGTAGCTCTGTGCATGCCCCATCTCTCCCCTGCTCCTCTGTTCGGAGAACCCCGGGCAAGTGTCTACAAGTCCACGCAACTTCACAGTGGGCCAGACGCCGGTTTCTGAGGCTCAACGGTGGTGGCAGGCGGACCGGGGAGGAGCTCTCTGCACGGCTCACTGCCGGCTCTCTGGGGAAGGAAGATGGGCTGAGGGAAGGCCTGCTCTGCTCAGCGGCTCCCCAAACGCCTCATCGCACCCAGGACCAGGTGCACAATTTGCAGTGTCCAGTGCAAACTGAAACCACGGGCCCCTGTTCAGGAATGATCCGGAACCCAGCCCAGGACCTTCCTCGACAGGCCGGCAAGCGCACTCGGTGGGCGCAGCGTCCCACGCCTGCTCCCCGGGGCGTGAGCTCGAGCCCCGCACGCGGCGACGGGCCCCGGGGCGTGAGCTCGAGCCCCGCACGCGGCGACGGACCCTCGAAACTAACTTTCTATTGCGCCGTTGGGCCCCGCAGGCTGGAGACCCGCCCGTCCCCGCGGAGAGCCGACCCTGTCCCGCTCGGCAGCGAACCTCGCGTCTGCGACGTGACCGACTTCTTGCGCCGCTGCCGATCCGTAAGAAAGCGGCCGGTCGCAGCCTCACGCTCCGGTGTGACACGCGGTGCTGCACGGCGGTCCGGTCGGGGCGGCACTGACCGGAGCCCGCGCTGCCCAGCCCCGGACCCCGCGTGCCGGGTGCGCGCGCTCCACGCGGCGGCGGGCGTGGGAGCTCCCGCTGCGGGGCCGAAACCACCTGCCGCCGCCCGGGCTGCTCCCGCCCGAGGCGCGGGCCCCACGCGGGAATCGGTGGCGCGCGGCGTCACGTGAGCGCGCGGCGCGGCCCGCCTCCTCCCCCCCTCCGTGGGCGTGGTCAGGCGGCCGGCGGCGCGCGGGCTCGGAGACACACCCTGGGGCGGGGCCTTCGGCGGCGCCTGCGCCGTGGCGGGCTCCGGCGGGCGCGCGTCGCGGGGGCGGGGCCGCGCGGAGGCGGCCGCGCGGAGGCCGGAAGGAAGCGGGCGGAGGGCGGGGCGAGCGAGGGAAGCCCGCCGGCCCGCAGGACGACCGTCGCGCCCTGATGACGTCGCACAATGGCCGGCCCCCGCGGGTAGTGGAGCCCGTTTGTTCCGCCCGCGTCGCGCCTCAAGCCGGAGCCTGTGAGGAGCGGAAGGGCCGAGGGACGCCTTCCCCGCGCCGCCCCGACGCCAGCGGAGCCGTGGCCCCCTCCCCGCCCTCGCGCTGAAGTAAGTGGAGGCGGCGGCGGCGGGGAGGCCGGGCCGGCGGGGGGAGGCCGAGGCGGCCGGGCGGGGAGCGTGGCGGCGGCGCGGAGCCGAGGCCCGGGAGCCCCGGCGCCGCCGCCTCCGGGGAGCGCTCCGGGCTGTGTCCCCGGCCGAGCGGGGCTCTCAGGTCGTGGGCAGCGGTCGCGGAAACAGGCACGATCCCGCGTCCGGTCCGCGGCTCGCCGGCCCGGGCGGCCCTGGAACCTGCCTGGAGCCCGCAGCCCTGCGCCCCGCGGCGGACTCCATTCTCCCGAAGCTGTCATTTCTCTTCCGGGACATCCGCGTGGCACATGTTTGCCGCCCACGGCGGGGGTGGGGGCGCGAGGCGCGCAGGGGCACCCTCCGGAGGAGACCAGCCCGGCCTGGGGATGGGCTCCCCGGGAACTTCGCGCGGTCGGGAGCCTCCCGGAACTTGCTCGTCCGCTTCGGCGCGCACAGGTTGGGTGTACTGGCCGGGCCCCGGCGCGCGCGGCGCTTAGGCATGAACTTCTTGCTCCTTTAGCGGGGAGCGGGGGACGCCGAGTCCTGCGGAGAAACGGACTATAGCCATCGTGCCGGGGGAGCCCAGGACTCCGCTTAAGTTTTCCCGAATACTTTAGGACAGCGCGCTTGCCGCGTAGAGTGGTGGGTCGTCCTCGGAGAGCTCTGGTCCGCAGGCTCTTTTGCAGGAGTGGGTCCGTGTTCCATCCGCTTGGGGGAACTGGAAGAAGAGGGTGTCTGGTACCTGCGGTACTGCCTGGGGGCCCAGCGGTGTCTCGTCCTCTCTTCGTTGAGACTCCCCTCCCTCCTGTTGCTCGTGGAGTGGAGTTGGAGTCTTCGCTGGAGAATTTTACAGCCTGAGCACGCGTGTGTGTTCCAAAGGCTGGGACTCCTCTCTGGTTTTGGGGGGGGGAACGCCCAGATGTTGTAAGAAAGCTTTGTGGGATCATTCCAGCGAGCCGACAGGTAAGCCGTGAGCTTGCTCGTGTGGAAGAAGGGTTTTCACTTTTTCATAGCTACGAATCATCTCAAGGTGAGTGCTGCTTTCCTGGGGAGTTTGGGGTCAAGTTTAGTCGGTTTGGGGTGGAGTCTGTCATCTTTGATGTCCCTCCTTTAGATGTTGTAATCCATGAAGTCATGAATCGGAATTTATTTTTAAAGATTTTATTTATTTATTTGACAGAGAGGTCACAAGTGGGCAGAGAGGCGGGGGTGGGGGGACAGGCTCCCCGCTGAGCAGAGAGCCCAATGCAGGGCTCAGTCCCAGGACCCTGGGATCATGACCTGAGCCGAAGGCAGAGGCTTAACCCACTGAGCCACCCAGGCGCCCCATGAATCAGAACTTTTAACCAGAGGTACCAGAACTTAAACATTCAAATAGGGATTGCTCTGTTAAAAGTTGTCCTAAAAGGTTATGTTTGTATTTCATGGGTGCTCTTTGCCTACACCGCCTTATAACTTCTGTATTGGCAATAAATACGAAAGCCGTAGGATAAAAGTGCTTCACTAATAGTCGTACCCCATGTTTAAGCAGCGTTTGTCTTACCTGGCTTGGTAGCTTACCTCATGTACTACCACAACAGGCTCTGAATGGTTTCCTGTGATTCTTCAGAGTGACCTGCCCTGACAGGAGGGATACCTGCTTCTACCAGAGCACCAGGAAAGAATTTGCAGGTTCGAAAGGTCAGTCAAGCAGAGAAGTTCCCAAAATGGTCTGCACTTTAGCATCGTCAGTGGAATCAGTGTGCAGCCTTCCAGAGTGGCTGCTGGGACATGAGGCAGCACCCACTGTGTGTCGAGTTCTGGGGTGGTCTTCTAAAAACGGGGCACTCACTTCCAGTTTCTTCTTGGGATGCAACAGGTAGTTTATCAAGTAACGAGATTTTGCTACTTACTCAACAAGCACTTACTGAACGTCGTCTGCTGAACGCAGCACCGGAAACACAGGGACGGATACTTGTCATTCAGTTCTCTAGGCAAGTTCACCATCTTGTAGGTCAAAGGACCGAAGAGGTAGTTCTGAACTTCGCCAAGAATCCTCAGTTACAAGGTGATCACGTGAGGAGAACTGAGTAAAAACCATGGACTGGGAGTTGGTGCAGATGGGACGAGAGGACCCTCCGTGTCATTGTCTGCATGTGATAGGCTGTGTGTTCTCCCTCGCACCGGACCTAACGTGTGCACTCAGGTGGTTGCCAGACTGAATTCATCTCAAAACAGGATGTAGATGCCCAGAGAGACCGCCAGTCAGCCCAGCCCCAGGCCTGAAACACAAACCATCTTCTGACCCCAGTGACACTTCTCTTTAGTGCAGCAGGTTGTGACTCAGGTTGTTCCTAATAGGTAGATTCTTGGGCACATTTTTCTCTCCAGGTTCCATAGGTAGAGAAGAGACATGATTCTTCAGGAAATTGTCAGAGCCTCCCAGGGGTGATTCTGTTTCCCATTGTGCCTAGGACAGCCTCTCTTCATGCCTGCTGTAATTGTTTTTTGTTTTCTTTTAAGATTTTATTTATTCGTCAGAGAGAGGGAGGGAGTACAAGCAGGGGGAGCGGCAGGCGGAGGGAGAAGCCGTCTCCACTCTGAGCAGGGAGCCCGATGCAGGGCTCAATCCCAGGACCCTGGGATCGTGACCTGAGCCGAAGGCAGAGGCTTCACCGACTGAGCTGCCTGTTGTAAGTGTTAATAGTGACCCTTTACAGTCTTAGGTGTGACCCAACTTAGACAATAGTTTACATGGAGCACTGCCCCTAGGGCTAGCTGTCGCTGAGCTTGGGAAACACAGAGGTAGAGTCTGAAGCCTTCTACTCAGGTACTTTATGGAGGGGAGGGATCTACCAGCAGACTTTGCAGACAGATAGTTGTGCGTGGCGTGGTCAGTCTGGATATGTACTGGAGCAACGTATAGTATGCTTAGGGCAAGAGTTCTCAATTTGGGAGTAGTAGGTAAACCTCGGGATTTTGAGCTCCCGAAAGTGGGAGATAAGTTGCCTACATTCAGGTTTTTCTAGGGAGAGAAGCCATCCCATCCCCTTTGTGAGGTTCTCCAAACAGCCCATGCTCCGCTACGGTTAAGCACTGCCACCCTAGAACAGGAGGCCGCCCTCCTAGTAGCAGGTGCGCCTGGGACCTTTTGCCCTGCCCCCTTCTGGTCAGCACTGGAAACTGCCTTTGAGAGTCCGGAAGTTCACTACCTTTGTGTCCTTGGCATGTTTAAGTGATATCCAAAATTTAAAATGTGGGGGGTATGTATTCAGTACTTCTTAAAATTACTTTCCCTGCCACAGTACACCGGCCTCTCAGGATTGTGATTCCAGTCGGCATTTCCCGGGATGTCTGTGTAAAGCTGTGTCCCTCTGCGGTTTCTTTTCTTGGATTCTTGTTTAGTTTACATGCCTAAGATCCAAACTTCAGACAAGGTTAAAACAAATGGCTGGTGTCACAAGCAGGACTTCAATATGTTCATAGCTATTTTAATTAATAGACAATATAAATGATGTGTTACCTTTTCTATGTGGATGAGAATGTTCTGTTTCTGGAGGGCGTAGGAGAACTGTAGACGGATGAACACAAAATGTTAAAAGGGAGAAAAGAAAAACGGGCAAAATCTACTGGTTTGGTAGAAGTCCCCAGTATGTGTGGGTTCTGTTCCAAAAAAAGAGATTATAAGATCAGTTTGAACTCAGGTTCCATTTTCCTGTAGAAACAACAGCAAAAAGCGGGGGCTGGCTCCCCAGCGGGTAACACCGGCTCATTTCACACACAGTGCAAGGCTCTGTAACCGACGGCACGCCCTAGAGGCAGCTCTCATTTGCAGTCCCAGGATTCCCGCTCAGTGGCCGTGTGGCCTGGGCTCTCCTTATCCGTGACAGGGAACATGGCTTATTTGGAAGGCTGACGTGAGGGGTTGTTCCGGTGCCCGACACAGAGGGGTTGTCTCTTAGTGGATGGTGCTGGCTGTCAGCTTCACTGCAGACATCCTTGCCATGATAGAGTCTCGCGTGGGGTAGAGAGCTGTTTGTCGAGTGAAACCACGAGTGAGTTACTCAGGTGCGCCCAGAGACTGGAGTGCGTCTGTCAGGAGTGATAGGAGTCTGGTTCTTAGAAGGTGAGGGTTACCTCTACTGCTCTACTCCCTAATTCAGTTTAAATTCAAATATGTGGAACCCTTGCCAGGCATGTTATCAGGCTTATCTCATCTAACTGTTGCAACAGCCTCGCAAAGCAGATACTGTTGTCCCCGTATTTCAGGGGAAGAGGCAGGCTGAGGTGTGGCAAGTGTCCGTAGTCGGCCCGGGATCCCGAAGCTGGGAAGCAGAGGGGCTGGGGTTCCGCTCTAACGCAGAGCCCATGCTGTTGCGCCGTCTGCGTACCCCATTACACTGCAGCACACCAGGGGTAAACTGCCCGCTGGCCTGGCCCACTTTTGCATTGGTTCGGGTATTTGAAGTTAGATGCTCTCTTTCTTCCATTTCTTACTCGAGGATTTGATTTCACTTGCACAGAATATAAAAAGCAGTTTGGATCTAATCATAAGAGTGAAACCAAAGTGCAAACCCATTTGCATCCGAGCCCCAGCAAAGGGCTGTTCGCAGGCTGGGGAAGCTTGTGGCCATGCGCGGGGTTGGGTGTTGGGAGGCCAGGAGCACACTTGTCCGTTGCAGATTTTTAAACTAGTTTGAGAGGATATGTAATTTGAGATAACATTTGATTGATTTAAGTAAGAAATCATTTTGTTTTCAGGGTAGCCGTTGGACTAAAAAAGGTAGGATTCAGAATTTGCTGGGGGTCGCCTGGGGGGCTCAGTCGGTTGAGCATGCAGCTGTTGGCTTCAGCTCAGATCATGATCTCAGGGTCGTGAGTTCAAGCCCCGCATTGGGTTAAGATTCTCTCTCTCCCTCTCTCTCTGCCTCTCCCCCACTTAAGCAAAAAGAAGAATTTGTTGGGTTTCGAGTAGGATGTCTGAGGCTCGGGGACCAGCTCCACGTGACAGGCTGCCCGCAGGGTACTTGTCTAGATTCGGCAGCTGGGGAGACGAAAGTCACTGCCCTCCCCTGAGGAAGGTTTCTTATATACAGTGTGATAAAACTCTGCAAAGACAGGCATAGGACTCATACACAAAGGAAAATCTTATTCCTTAGTAAAGCGGAAGGGACCCTGAGTGGCTGCTCTGACCCCCTTCCTTCCAGGCCCTGTGCAACAGCTGAGAAGAGAAAACCCTTAGCTTTCGGGCACCTTGCTCGTCTTTACTGTGGGCAGCAGGTGTGCTGTGCATGGGGACAGGCTCTGCCCCCGCGGGTAGGGCTCTACTTGATTTTCAACAGAGTCCATCGTTTGAAGACTGACTTTTTTTGAGAGAGAGAAAGAGCGCGCATATACCTGAGCCCTGGGGAGGGGCGGGCTGGGGGGCAGATGGAGAGGGAGAATCTCAAGCAGAGTCCCGCCGAGTGCGGAACCTGAGCCCCACGCCAGGCTCATTCTCACGACTCTTGGATCACGACCTGAGCCGAAACCAAGAGCCGGAAGCTCAGCTGCCTGAGCCACTCAGGCGCCCCTTGAGGCCTGACTTTTTAACACTTCTCCCCAGTAGTCCTACCTCTGAATAGTGCAGTTAGGAAGACTGAAAAGTGAATCATTTTTAAAACTGTGGCTGTGAATGGATTGGTTCGTAAATTTCTGTTATTGTTAACCATTTAGTTGATTTATAAAGTGATGAATTTTAAGTGATTTATCTTAATGTGTATTCAATTATAATAATTTCCATTAACTGCAAAGAAAAGTATTTTTAACAGTAGGTTTAGATATTATCTCTTGGTATACGCATCTTTAAACACAGTTTCTCCTTTCAAAAGTATAAACTTGAAAGATGTGTATTTAGTTATTAGTTATATGAAGGCACAGAATAATTCTTTATATTTAAAGTACGTAATTATGTGGTGTGTTTCCAGATCTTGCTGAAGTACCAAGCTGCATAATTGCGACATGCATTATTTTAAATTAAAAATTTGAAGAACCAAGGAAACACCGAGCCCCTCACTGGTCCCATTATTTCCAGCTAGCTCTGCAGTGACTTGCTCCAGGCCGCACTGGTGAATGCTGACTGTGTGCTTCTGTCCCACTGTCTGCACTTTACGTTTAAACAGATGGAACAATGTCCTGTCACTGGGCGTGGAGGTGGGAAAACGAAAAATGTCTGCTTTTTGATGAAGTCTAGGTCAGTACAAATGGAAGAAAAGGTCTTCTGAACTGACAGTCTTCTGACACATGAAACTACTCAGATACATACAAATTTCAGCCAGAGCTCTTTCCCGTGGCCTAGCTCTGTTAGAATGATGGTTCTCCACTCTTCCGTGAGGTCATCTCAGCATGCACGAACGAATGCCACTTTCCGAGCGTCTGTTGGTGGCCCCAGCATACAGAGCTGTGATAAGGCCCAGAGTCTACGTGTTTAAAGATTCTGATGGGGCAGTTGGGGCCATACTTGGAGAGGTGTGTTCAGGAACAGGAGCTAGCCCGTGACCTGAGGACAAGGCTGGCCAGGGTTTCTGTTCCAGACCCTTAAGCGTGGCTCTAGAAAGCAGCGTGGCTTCAATTTTGTTGCCTCATTCCACAGTGCAACTGTTCTTGAATTTTAAAAGTACCAGAAGGATCCAGAAAGCTTTCCCTTACGATGCCTGCCTGTCTCATTGCTCACTCTCTGTTCACACTACCGGGTCTGCTTGTGGCGAGGAGTTCTCCAGGTCTCAGCCGGATCGCCAAGCCGTGATGCACACACAGCTTAGGGACCGCGTGCAGCTGTGTGGATGCATGTGTGTGGGGCCAGCCTGTGGCCTCCCTGGTGGGACCGCCAGCAGCAGTGGTCTGTGGAATGCAGTCTGGGGTTTGGAGGAGCGGTGCGGGACCAAGAGAGGTGCAGGTCCTGGTCCCCCCTGCAGGTTGGGGATGAGCACGGGGCCAAGAAAACCAAGCCAAGATTGACTTTCTGTGTTGCTGACTACTGTGTGTCTGTGTTCTCTTTCTTTTGCAGAACTGTGGGTACCGATGGATGTGGCCGAGAGCCCTGAACGGGACCCTCGCTCTCCAGAGGACGAAGAAGAGGAGCAGCAGGGGCTCTCGGACGATGACATTTTGAGGGAGAGTGGGTCCGATCCGGATTTGGACGGAGCTGGGGGGAGGGCTTCTGATTTGGAGGATGAAGACAATACTGCCCCGGGACTGAGCCAGGAGGAGGAGGAGAGTCACTCTGATGAGGAGGACCAGGACCAGGAGTCCGAAGCTCAGGATCTGAGCAGGGGCCCCACGAGCCCCCCACCTGTGGAGGAGGGGGACGGAGGGGAGGAAGAGCGCACAAGCGACCTGAGGGATGAGGCCTCGTCGGTCACCAGGGACCTGGACGAGCATGAGTTAGACTATGATGAGGAGGTCCCCGAGGAACCGGCCCCCGCTGGGCAGGAGGATGAGGCTGAGAAGGCCGGCGCCGAGGATGACGAGGACAAGGGGGAAGGAGCTCCTGGGGACGAGGGGGCAACAGGCGTTCACAGTGTGGAAGACAAGGAGCCCCTGGAGACCGCCAAGGAGAAAAGCAAGGAGGACGATGATGGGGAGCTCGACGATGGGGAGCTTGATGTGAGTGCCTGGGCTGGCAAGGGTTGGGGTGGGGCAGGGAGTCGGGGGCAGGATACGTGAGGGCTGGGAAGTCAGGACTGCTCCGGGAGCAGTCACTGTGGTAATTAGGGAGTGCCCGAAACCAGGAAGGACAAGGAGTAGGCTAGATTCAGAAAACTTGGGTCTGCCACTTGGTAGCTGACGGTTCCACGGACCCTCCCCTGTCTGCTGCTGCTGGTGGAGGGTATTCAGACGCCTGACCCGGAATGTTCTCTTGAGCATTCAATGTTCTCTTCTCTGGGTTTGTGTGGTGAGTGGAGATCATTTCTCCTTTTATTTTTGCTATCTTTAGATGATATTTGAGGTCACGTTCAACTAAAACCATCGTGGATTTTCAGTTCTGTTAGGTTCTTGAGACTGATGCGCTCCAAATAGCGAGCTCAGAGCTTCCTTTGAGTTCTGTCTGTTCGTTCAGGCTGTCTTTGTCCCTGAGCCCATCCTCCAACAAGGATGCCAGCTTGGCCAGGCATCTTTGGAGGTGTCCCCGGAAGGGTCCTTAGGAGTGGGTCATGGGGGCTGTGTCTCCAAACACCTGAGCCTCTGATCAAGCCATCTCACTTGGTTATAACGGACTTCAGTACTCTGCGGTTCAGGTTACAGAGACGGTGACACTAACATACCCCCTCAGATGTGGGTAGGTTGGGTTTTATGATGCATCATCCGATCCGATGGAAGGACTTTAATCGTGGTTTGTTTTTCTTTAATTGGTCCTAGGACAGTTAACATACAGTGTAGCCCCAGTTTCGGGTGCACAGCGTAATGACGCAGCCCTTCCACACATCACCCTGTGCCCCCCAAGACAAGTGCACCCCGTCATCCCTGCCCCTCTTCCACCCGTCCCCCACCCCCTCCCCTCTGGGGGCCAGCAGTGTGTCCTCTGACATCACCAGTCTGTTTCTGGGTTTGTCTCTCTCTCCCTTTGCTCCTTTTGTTCCCTAAATTCCACATACAGGTGAGATTATACGGTATTCGTCTATTTCTGGTTTCTTTCACTTAGCGTTATACTCTCTAGCTCCCTCCGTGTTGTTGCAGATAGCAGGATTTGCCTCCTCCTTACGGGTGAGTAGAGTTCCATCGTGTGTCTACACCACGTCGTCTTTATCCATTCGTGTATTGATGTATATGTGGGCTCTTGCTGCATCTTGGCTCTCGGAAATAATGCTGCAGTAAACATAGGGGTGCAGGCATCCCTTTGAGTTAGTGTTTTGTATTTTGAGGGTTAATGTCTGGTAGTGCGATTGCTGGGTCGTAGGGTGGCTCTATTTTTAACCTTTCGAGGACCCTCCATGCTGTTCTCCAGAGTGGCTGCACCAGCTTGCATTCCCACCAACAGTGCACGAGGGTTCCCCTTTCTCTGCCCCCCCGCCAGCATCTGTCGTTTCCTGACTTGTTAATTGTAGCCATTCTGACAGGTGTGAGGTGGAGTTTCATTCTGGATCTGATTTGCATTTCCCTGATGATGAGTGATATGGAGCATCTTTTCATGTGTCTGTTGGCCATCTGTGTGTCGTCTTTGGTGAACTGTCTGTTCATGTCTTCTGCCCACTTTTTAACTGGGTTATTTGGGTTTTTGCTGCTGAGTTTTATGCGTTCTTTATTTTAGATACTAACCCTTTATTGGGTATATCATTGGCAGATGTCTTCTCCCATTCCGCGGGTTGTCTTTTAGTTTGTCGGCTGTTCCCTTTGCTGTGCCAGGGTTTGTTATCTTGTAAAGTCCAGTCGTTCATTTTTGCCACTATGGAGATATCTAGAAAAACGTTGCTGTAGCTGATGTCAGAAAAATCACCGCCTGTGCCTCCTGTAAGATTTTTATGGGCTCAGGTCTGACGTTTAGGTCTTCAGTCCATTTTGAGTTTGTTTCTTGTACATCGTATAAGGAAGTGGCCCAATGTCATTGTTTTGCGTGTTACTGTCCAGTTTTCCCAGCAACATTTGTTGAAGAGACTTTTCCCCATCGCATATCCTTACCTCTTTAGTAATCGTGATTTTTTAAATTTTTTTTAATGTATTTATGTGTTTGAGAATGAGTGCACACATGTGCACTTGTGGTAGGGGGAGGGCCAGAGGGAGAGGGAGAGACCGAGCGTGGAGCCGACATGGGGCTTGATCTCACAACCCAGGCTGAAACCAAGAGTTGGACACTCAACCGACTGTGCCACCCAGGCGCTCCTTTTGTCATCATGATCTTTTTTTTTTTTTAAAGATTTTATTTATTTATTTGATAAAGAGAGACAGCCAGGGAACACAAGCAAGGGAAGTGGGAGAGAGAGAAGCAGGCTTCCCGCCCAGCAGAGAGCCCAATTTGGGGCTCGATCCCAGAACCCTGGGATCACAACCCGAGCCGAAGGCAGATGCCCAACGACTCAGCCACCCAGGTGCCCCTGTAATCATGATCTTTAAAAGTTGAGTTTGGACAGGGAGCCTGAAGTCCTCCTAAGTAATGCTTTTATTCAAAGGAGCTGAGAGAGGGACAGAGCACATTGAAATAATCAGGACTTTTTTAAGTACCCCAGGGGAGGGGATGCTGCCTCTCCAAGAGTCATGGCAGTGAAAGGTGCGTGGAGTAGGTCTCCAGAATGTTTTGGTTTAGGAGCGACCAGGGGGCTCTGTCGGTGAAGCTTCTGCCTTTGGCTCGGGTCACGATCCCAGGGTCCTGGGACTGAGCCCATGTGGCGCTCCCTGCTCATTGGAGAGCCTGCTTCTTTCTTCCCGCTGCCTGCTGCTCTGCCTACTTGTGCTTTCTGCCTGTCTGTGCAATAAATAAATAAGATCTTTTAAAAAACAAAACAAAAGAAAAAGAAATGTTGTGGTTTAGAGGAGGGAGACGGTGGCTGCTATGGAAGTACTTGGCCATTGGTTCGCGGCGAGCACCGCACTTCTTCGTGCAGCCCAGACTGGTGGCCCGTGGCCGTGCCTGCTGTGTGGGCTTTGAGCCCTGCCTGTCTGGGTTTGACTTTGGTTCACAAGAACAGAACCGCGGGGGGGCATATGGGCGTAAGCTGAGAATCTTCCATCCTTTCCCTTCTCACAGCTGAGTTCATCGTGTCCGCTTGGTGCTTCACTTAAAGGGGAACCGTGAGGACGGGACTAGGCAGGCGCCCTTAGGTCTTCGAGCCGCGCTTCCCTTCCGGTTTTGGAAAATGTGCCTCTGCCACAGGGTTACCAAGGAGAGAGATGCCGTGAAAGTCAAGCTCATCAGTTTGAGGGAAATTTTAGGTAACAGATGAAGTTACTGGTTGAGATTGCATGTGAAGGTGGTTTTTCGGAGTCACAGAGAGAAAAGCCGTGACTTGCTTCTGTCCTGAGGAAACGAGGAAGGGCCTCCTGGTGACCAGGACGCTGGGGGTCCGTGGCGGCCTGTCTCCCGCTCCGAGACGGCCAGTTGCAAGTTCTCGCTTCAGCTGTGGAATAAGTCTTGGGGGAAAGTCAGCTCCTTTCCTGCCTTTCCATGGTTCTGTGGGGTCAGGTGTCTCCCTGCGGGTCCCGGAGAACCTTGCTGTCCTCGTGCCAGCGGGCTTGCCACCACTTAGATGTAGCGGTGGGACCTTGGGTTGAACTGAGCCAGCCCTGGAAAGTGCCCATTGCCTGGAGATTGGCCAGTTTCCCTGGAGGAAGCATGTGGACTTAACACCTAGCTTGGCTTTCCTGTCCCCTCAGATCCTCCCGTTGGCTGGCTGGCGGCTGGCTCTGCCCTCCGGCACAGCCCCCCGCCGGGGCCCCTGGCGCGCTGGAGCCAGTGCCGCTGAGCAGACCCGGCCGCGGCTCCATTCCGCCGTGCGGACCCAGTCTCCCCACGCCACAGAGGGGGCCTCTTGGTCACGGCCCCGGGGGGCCCTGTGGCTGCCGGGGTCACTGCACTGTGCCCTGGGTGTGGCCGTGCAGAACAGGACCCCACCCCACGCCCTCGGAGACCGGCAGGCCTCGACGACGGGAGGGCAGGCGTCGTGGATGCTGACTCGGACCCTCACAGGAGTGCGGCTGCCTCGGGGAGCGTCTCTGCTGATCCGCGCTTGGCCCCGCCGGCTGCGCTCCCGCCGCCCCCGCCCCTTACCGTCGGCTTGAATGTCGCTTCCTTTACGGGGGCTCTGCCTCCTCCCTGGGCTCTGTTACCCCTGGCCGAGGACTTTGTTTACTTCCGCACACTCGGGCCACTGGTATGTTCGTTCCTGTGCTTCCCCTCCCCCCCCACCTCCAAAAACACAAGTTCCCGAAGACCAGAGCCTATCTGGGCGGCCCACGTCGGCCTCCCCAGCGCGGGCCCACTGTAGGCAGCCAGAAACCGCGTGCTGCGCAGATGGGTGAGCCCCTGTTCCTTGGGGGCACGTTAATGTCGAGTGCTCGGCCGTGGGCAGAAGGGAGGGTCACCCTGGAGAGCCGTTCCCACAGATAGGGCAGCACACGTCCTGAGTGCGGGTGACCACTGCCAGCCCTCAGCACAGTTGGTGGGGCCCGGTGTGGATGTCCGTCAGTTTTTATGGGGCCTGCTCCTGTCCCCCGGCCCCATCCCGGCCCTTCCTCACTCCCTGACGGATGCCTGCTACAGTGTTGCCCCGTGTCCCCGCCAAGCAGACATTCCATTCCCGGATCTCTCCTTCCCAAGGTGCCCCATTAGCGTTCTGGCATGGTGTCCTCTTCCTTGTCCCAGGCCCGTGACCCTGATGGAGGGGAACCAGAGGTGTGCACTTCCTTCTGGAAACAGCCTGGTTTTGTCAGTCCTTTTGCTTTGTCCCTTTTACTGAGTTCCTGCAAAGTAGCCTCTGGCCTCATGGAAGGTGAACGTCCCAGAGGGCTTTTCACTGGTCGCTCACAAGCCCGCTCATACCTGGGTGCTTTATGAGAGGAAAGGGCAGTTTGGCTCACACCTCGGAAGTGTGCGTCCCCTGATGTCCCTGGGAGTTCCTGTGCCCAGGAGGCTCGCTATCCAGGGCACACCCCCATCTCCCTGCAGCCTCCCGGCCCTGAATTGCCAGACGGCTGAGTGGAAGAGTCTAAAAAGCCAAGTGCTTTTCTCCTCTGTCATGATACATCTTCGTGCCTTTTTTCTCCCTTTTAGATTTCAGGTCACTAGGATAGGTGACCTGATATGTGGCCGGATCACCCCCACCCACTCCCCACCCACCCCAGCTTTTCTGCCCTCTTGGTATTTTTCCTGGTGGTGACATCAGTTTGTGCATAAAACCTTAAATTTCTTTTTTCTAAACCACACGATTTGTGACTAAGAGCTTGAATGACCTTTATATATGTTTGGTGTGCTGTCGGCACAGCCTCCCGACACAGATGCTTTCTGGAAGTGCCGCATGCTGCCGTGGTCAGGCCGGGAGGGTTTACACACAGCGTTGGCTCGTTCGTGGAGCGGGCGCCAAGGGTCCCTGCCATCCGAGCCCCAGGGAACCTTAGTTAATCCGTAGTCCCCCACCTGTTCTGGAAGCCACACTTTGCACAGACTCACCTGTGACTTTGTTTCTGCGTCTGCGTCTCGCAGAAGAGTGGAGGGAGCCCGCTGGCCCCACTCGTGCCGCGCGGAGGCCTGTCTTTGCCTCCACCCGCTTCTTGCTGGAGCTCTTCCTCCTGCCCGGGTGTGAGGAGCCCTCAGATGCGGATCTGTGGGTCTTGATTTTGCCTTGTCCAACTCGGAGCCCCCCTGTCTCTGGTGTGTGCGTCCTTCCCTTTGTTCGTGTGTTGGCTTTGGTTTTCTTTTTCGTCATTTGGTCAGTAGAACTTGGTACTGTCCCTTTGGGGAACGGTGGACTGTGTGTTTGGTTCCAGACCTGCGTTCCTCGGTGACTCTCACGCTGGTGGGATGGCCTGTCAGGGACAGCAGGACAGTAGTTCTGAGTGGACAGCCGACCTCTGGCTCACAAGCGATCACTCTCGGCCCACCCATGTGAAAACTACTTTGAAACATTTTCTTTGCAGGTGGTATTTTGTATTTTCTCCTGTTCACATCTGCCTGTTCCTTCTGTGTCTAAATTCCTAACATCCTCTACGAACGGTGTCCCTTTAACACACTCCCTCTGGTGGCTTAGGGTGTCCTCTCCTTCCAGGTGGCGCATGGGGGTCGTGTCTGCTCACGTGGGTCCATGTCACCTCACGAAGCTGCTTAGTGGCCTTGCTAAAGCCCTAGAGGCAGCCACCTGCGCTGTCGTTGAGCAAAGAGGGTGTGCCAGACCCGCCGCCTGAAGGACTGCCGCCTCCGTGTCCTTTACCCTGGTCAGCACCGGCCGCAGCCCCCACCCTGAGCAACGGGATCCCAGAGTTGTGAGGACAGAAGGGTTTCCTCGCTCTTCTGGTGGCAGACCTGGCCCCAGTGGACCCCAGGCTGTGTGTCCTATATTTACTGCTTGTGGGGCTGGTCACGTGTCTCCGCACAGAAGGAGGTGTGTGTCCTTTACGGGGGGCTGTTTCAGACCCCTGCTTACACCACCTTAGTAAAGCCAGGATGTTTCTGAACTCGCGAGACGTGTCTGCCCCCACGGGTTCCGTCTAAGGGATGACGGATCTGTATTGTTGCTCCCTCCTGCCACGCAGAAGCCGGGATCTTCGGAGACGGTGGATGGCCTTGGGGGCCCGGGCCCGTCTGCTTCCCCCACGTGCCCGGCCACGGCTGAACCCCCTCCATGCAGGAGCTGCCGTGGTGGAAGCCACTTCCTGTCAGAGAAATAATATGCACGCATTGTGTTTGTTTGTTTATTGTAAAGGAAAATAAAAACCTGTACGGAGCAGAAAGGAAGGCTAGGCCGCGTTGCTTACACAGTCGTCTCTGGGCTCATGACTTCCGGGGACCTTTCCCGTTAGTCGTGACTGTGTCCTGAGCTCTCCCTGCTGGGGTTCCCCGAGACGCAGCACACAGAGCGCCCTGAGCGTGGCCACCGGTTCCGCTCAAGGTCTCCCCGGCTCGAAGTGGAGGCCCTTGTCCTTGTGCACACTGCCAGGATGCGAGCCCAGGCCTTCCCCCCAGTCCTGTCTCGTAAAGCCATTGGAGTCCAGTGTGCCCTGCGTGTGTTTCCCTGAGGAAGCCCTAGGCCTGCAGACCCCGGAGAGCCTTGCCCACCCCCGGGTTCCACCCTCGGGCTGTGTCAGCCTGTCCGGGTGGGGGTCGCAGAGAGCCTCAGGAGCACTGTCCCGTGTGCACATCCACCAGTGTGCTGCTGGCCCAACTGCTGGGCCCTCCCTGTCCTCCACTCTCGGCTGTCTCTGCCTGCAGCCACGTGGCAGGGTGATCTGAAAGAATCCGCGTGCGTCACCCGCTCGCCGGGACAGCCACATGCAGCAGAGCAGCGCGAAACTGACTAGAGGCCCGCTTCTTCGGCCGTGTCTGCATGAAACTCTGCAAGGTTTAACGGCATATTTTAATTTTTCATCACTTGAAAAGCCACCCTACTAAATGGTTCTTGAAAATTTCAGCGTATTAAACTGATTGTTCTTGTTTGTTTTTTAATTGAAGGGGAGCCCATAAACCCAGCCTAGCACAAGGGACAAGCGTCCGTCTCCATCCTAGCGGGTGTGGGGGCTGGTGGGGTGCAGCGGCCAGCAGGTGATCTCCGGGGGGACGTCGCATCGTGAGTGCTCTACCGCGCGTTGCTAGGTCTGTTATGGAGCATTTTCAGCGGCTGCGCAGAACTCCTCTCTGTGACTCTCATGGCCGCTCACCAGTGTGGAGGTGGGTGGGTGGTTCTCCTTTCTGCTCTGCCAAGTATTAGAAGTCCCAGCTTTGCAGAAATGTCTCCTTAAATCTCACCTAGTGCCCTTGCTGTGAGGCCTGACTGCGGACCTGCTCTCCTCACCTCCACTCCTGTGCCTTAATTTCCAAGGGAAGCAGAGAGATTTGAGTGGCTTGTAATCTTTCCGAAGAGTTTGCTTTCCTAATGCCCCGAGAACCCACTCTCCATTTGAGCCTGTGTAAACCGCCCAGGAAGGGTTAGCCTAGCAGTCATCTCTGCGAGGACAGTAGTAAAAAGAAAGCGCTGAGGGGCGCCTGGGTGGCTCAGTGGGTTAAGGCCGCTGCCTTCGGCTCAGGTCATGATCCCAGGGTCGTGGGATCGAGCCCCGCATCCGGCTCTCTGCTCTGCGGACAGCCTGCTTCTTCCTCTCTCTCTGCCTGCCTCTCTGGCTACTTGTGATCTCTGTCTGTCAAATAAATACATAAAATCTTAAAAAAAAAAAAAAAAAGGCGCTGAGGGCCAGAGGAGCACGGTGCTCTGTCCCTCATGTGAAGGGCGCGTGTTCCCTCTGAGACGGGAGGAAATCGTCCTGTGGTTGGGAAGCGCCGAGGTGGTGCTGCTGCGCGAACGGGACGGGCCTCAGTCAGATGACGAATACGTTCTGGGGACTAAAAAAGTCCTTGAATAAATTATCTAATCTTCTTCAGAGAAAAGTCATTCTGTTGTTTCTTAAGGGATATAACTTTCTAGCATGTGTTCTTTTCATCATAAGACGTTTTCTTTTTTTTTAGATTTACTTCCTAGAGAGTGCACACGTGTGCAGTAGGGAGGAGCGGAGGGGAGGGAGGAAGAGTCCTCAGGCAGACTCCATGCTGAGCATGGACCCCAGCAGGGGGCTCAGTCTCCCCACCCTGAGACCATGACCGGGGCCGAAACCAGCACTTAACCACACTTAACCAACTGTGCCACTCGGGCGCCCCTAAAATGCTTCTGTAGTAAGTAAATATTTTCAAGGCAGAAATGATACAAATACCTAAGCTTTAAAAATAAGTCATCGGGGGTGCCTGGGTGGCTCAGTTGGTTAAGTGACTGCCTTCAGCTCAGGTCATGATCCTGGGGTCCCGGGATTGAGTCCCGCATTGGGCTCCCAGCTCCACCGGGAGTCTGCTTCTCCCTCTGACCTTCTTGTTCATGCTCTCTCTCACTGTCTCTTTCTCAAGTAAATAAAATGTTAAAAAAATAATAATAATAAGTCACGGAAACCCAGGGTTTGACTTCAGTATTTTTTCATTAAACAGATACTTATCATTGGCTACAAGCCCAGCGCTGTGCTTGTACGTGACATAGTCCGGCCTGGGACAGCTCCTGTTCAGTCGGGCAGGGCCGTGGTGGCCAAGACCTGTCACAAAGGGAGCTGGGGGTGGGGGGCTGAGGACAGAGACTCGCCTGCCGTCTGAAAATGAGACGAGCTGCGTGTTAACAGAGGCGGAGAAGGAAGAAGGCGGGCTGGGGTCCGAAAGGCCACTGCATGTGGGCAGTCAGGAGAGAGTGGGGCATGAGGCAGGAAGTGGCTCCAGACCAGCTAGAACTGGGCCATACTTTGGATGAGTGATGCTGCAGGAGGGGGAGATGCTCCCATGACCCCTACACCCTGCCCTGTGTGACACCCTGGGCTGGGTGGCCTGGAGCGGGCTAGGACACGCGGGCTTCATCTTGGAACTCTCGACAGAGATGTTGATGGGGTGGCTGCAAACTCCCTCTGGACTGCAGGTGACCCGTGGGCCTGGGGGCTCAGCTGAGGGACACAGACGAGTGTCTCTTCAGGTCATTGGGACTGAGGCCCTGGGGTACTGGCGGCTGGCCAGGGCACAGAGCAGTAGTAGATCACGGCTGCCCTTTGGAATCCCTGAGGGTGAGACCCACCCAAGCTCGTGTGTTTTCAAAGCCCCTACATCATGTCAAGACCTGACAGCCAAGGTTAGGAGCTCTGGACGACGGAGAGAGGGGCCTGGGTCTGACTGACCTCCCTCTTCCCCAGCCCTAGGCTTTTAAATTAGAGGACGTGGGTGTTTAATTTTTTTTTTAAAGGAGCCACTTTGAAATATACCAGGACATTTTGTTCTTCTTTTTTTTTTTAAACGTTTTATTTATCTGAGAGAGAGAGAGAGTGAGAGCACACAAGCGGGGGAGTGGCAGGGAGAGGGAGAGGCAGAAGCAGACTCCCCACCCAGCAGGGAGCCTGACTCGGGACTTGATCCCAGGACCTTGGGATCATGACATGAGCCAGAGGCAGACGCTTCTCTGATGGAGCCCCCCAGGCGCTCTAGAGTGTTTAGTTTCTTTTTGTTTTGTTTTTTTGTTTGCTTTGTTTAAGATTTTATTTATTTGAGGGGCGCCTGGGTGGCTCAGTGGGTTAAAGATTTTATTTCTCTGAGTGAGAGGGAGAAACAGACTCCCCACTGAGCTGAGAGCCCAGCGTGGAATTCAGTCAATCCAGGACCCTGAGATCATGACTCAAGCCAAAGGCAGACACGTAACCGGTGGAGGCACCCAGTCGCCCTGACAGTGTTTAGTTTTAGGAACATAAAGTATTCTGGGGCACCTGGCTGGCTTGGCTGGTTACGTGTCTGACTCTTGGTTTCAGCTCCGTCCGGGACCTCGCTTGCGGCTCTGCACTCGCTGGGGAGTCTGCTTACGGCTCGCTCTCTCTGTGTCCCTCTCCCCATCGATGTGCTCTCTCGCTCTTTCTCTTTAAACTAAACGAAAATAAATCTTTAAAAAAGAACATAAATATTTTGCTCTATAAATCTTGTTGAAACGTCGGAAGTATTAGAAACCTGAAGTATAACCGTTTTCTGCCCATCATTGCTAGTGAAGGGAGCCGCGGTGAAACCCTGCTTTGCCCCTGCCTTGCCTGCGTCCCGGGTGTTTTTACTTGGTGTTCCTCTCTGTGCCTCAGTCTCGGAGGCGAGCTCGACACAGCCCCTTCGAGCGCTGCTGAGGCATCTGGGCTGGGAAGATGCGCGTGAATCGCTGAGCAGCCAGACACCAGTTGAGAAAACGTCCGTCCCGCTCTGGGGAAGCCGTGCCTGTGGGCCGATGCCCCTCGCACCTCCTTTTTCTTGTTAAGGTGATTCCCTTTAAGTCCTGTTGTCCTCTGTTTCAGGATGATGATCTGGAGGAGGGCGAAGTAAAGGACCCCAGTGACAGGAAGGTGAGGCCGCGTCCCACCTGCCGATTCTTCATGAAAGGTAATTGTCCAAGGGGCCTGGTGTGGCCTTGGCTTTTCCCGGGACTCTGGTGGTGGTTCGGCTCTGAAGCTGTGCGAGGCTGTTCTTGGGGCCAGACCGTGACCATTCGTGGCAGCGTTGGCATCCGTCCTTCGTGGGTCTTTCTCACTTGACTGACTTGGAGGCGGCCAGCCTTGCCATTTTCACACTTGGGGTTCCAGGCCCACCTGTTTCTAGAGAACCATAGCTTTCATGGCGACAGTATCATTCCCTTTCCCTGAGGCCAGGCGTCCCAGGCGCCAGGGCAGACATTTTCCCACAACTGTAAGGGAAGTTGCCACTTTTTTGCTAAATGTATCGAAGTCGAAGTACACCCTTCCTTCCGGATAGAGGGGCTCCGAGTGCAGACTCCCCAGCAAGGCCCGCTCCCTCCGAGAGGGTGTACGGTGCAAGCCAGGTGGCTGGGGCCGCAGAGGCGCGGAGCGGGGCAGACCCGGGAGTGGCAGCGGGAACCCCGGTCTGTGAGGGTTGCGTGCGGAGTGGCCGTAGTTGGGGCATAGTCCTTGTAGTTCCGCACTCTCCTTGCGCAGGTAGGAAGATGTTTGTGTGCGTCCTGCCTCACTCTGGCCCTGGGTGCCCTCGCTCGCTGGCCCAGCCTGCGCGCACAGTCTGATTTCACAAGGGCTTCCTGTACTTCTTTTCCAGATGTTGTGACAGCATTGTCCACTCCTCTTGCACCAGTATCACATTCCATACCCTTCAGAGGCCAGGGGAAAGGTACAAAGTCTACGATATTCACTCTCTGTTCCGGAGGCCAGACTTCTTTCTCCTGGATCCAGCATTCTGATGTGAAGCCAGAAGGAAGGGGGAGGCTCTGAGGGGCAGAGAGCAGTCGTGGACCTCAGTTCTTAGAGGCCCTGGAGGCTCACGGGAGCCTTGCGGATGGCACAGGGAGGGGGGACAGCAGGGGACGGTGGAGTCTCACCTTCCCGAGAGGGCAGGCTCTGCCCTTGAGTGGCCCCTGGGGGGCCCTCTCCTGACACCCAGGATGACGCGGTGCAGAGGGGGCGCAGGGACCAGGGAGCCGATCCGCTCCGGACCCAGGTCAGCTCCCTCTTTGGGGCGCGCGCTCCGGGCCTGTGCCGTTTACACGCGGGCTGCGGTTTCTGCCAAGAGGAGACTCCTTGGAGGTAGACATGCATGTGGTGAGCTCTGCTGTGCAGCCACATGCGTTCTGCCCTCAGGAGGGCGGCTGCCGGTGACGTCGTGGGCAGTGTGGGTACCCTGAGAACGCAAAGTGTGTGGTATGTTTTAGGAAGTCAGTTCTTGACAGTTCTTTAAAATTTCAGTATTTGAGGGGCACTTGGGTGGTTCAGTCGGTTAAGTGTCTGACTCTTGATCTCGGCTCGGGTCTCAATCTCAGAGTCGTGAGTTCGAAGCTTACCTTGGGCTCCACACTCAACGTGAAGCCTACTTTAGAAAAAGTTTTGGTATTTGAAATGTTAATATTTCAGAAAATTTTAGCTTAAGCAGAGGACTTCTTTTCCTTATGTGGGCATAAATGATGTCAATCCACCTCTGAAATTTCTAGATTACAGAGGAGGAGACCAGTACGTACGTGTTCGCATAGATGTACGTGTGGTGTGGCCAGACTGTGGCTCAGCATCTGGGCCGGCCCGCCAGGACTAGCTGGGGGGCTCCGCTGGCAAGAGGCAGCGCCATCCATCCGTGCCATGGAGGTTGCGGTGCACAGGGTCACAGCACTCAGGTGATTTCCAGAATCGAGCAGCAGACAGGTGACGTTGTTGCTGGACGTGCAGGTCAGCGTTCTCAGGACTTGTCTCGTGGGCAAGGACTGGGCACCGTCTCCGTGGCCCCTGCGGCCCCCAGGGCCACTTCACAGCAGGAGAGAGGTCCCTCCAGAGTCCAGTGAAATGCCCAGCCTGGGTTTCAGGGACAAAGGCCAGCAGGCAGGGCTTTCTGCAGAGAAATCCGAGGCTCGTGGCAGCCGACCTTCTCTGCAGCTCAGTTGGCAGGATCAGTAACTTGTTTCAGACTTTGCTTCTAAGTATACGTTTACCTTTTTTGCCTGCACTTGTTCATTCTACAGAGTAGTGTGATATAGTACAAAAAGAAATGGTTGATTCTTTGGGTGTTCTAGAACACATCTCTTGCTTCTTTTCTTAATTGTGCGAGTTTTTTGGGTGAAAATGTTTTTGCTTACCTTCATTTTTTAAGCTTGGTGTTAAATTGAGATGAGTTCATGTAAGTTCCATTTATTAGCAAGAGAAGTCACTTTAAAGATAATATGAAATTTGTTGTGTTGGACGAGATGCGGAGACCTGGAACCTTCACACTGGTGGGAGCGCAGAACGGTGCAGCTGCCGGAGGACAGGCGGCGGCCCCGAGAACAGGAGAGGGTAGAGCTCTCCGGTGACCCAATCACTTTTGCTTCTGGGTCTCTACCCACGAGAAAGGAAAACGTACATCCACACAAAAATTTGCACGTAATTATTCGTAAAAGCAGTGTTCCAAATAGCCAGCAGGTGCAAACATCCCAAGTGTCCCGTCAGCTCACAAGTGGTTGCACACAGTGCGGTCTGTCCGTGCAGTGGGACGCCGCGCCAGCCGGAAGCACAGGAAGAGCTGACCCCACCGCGCGGGCGAACCCCGAGGACGCTGTGCCACTTAGAGAAGCCAGACAATAAAGGGCCCCTCTTGTGCGTTTTTGTCTATGCGAACCACCCAGAATGGATCTATCGAGGCAGGAAGTGGGTTAGGCATTGTCTAAGCTGCGGAGCCTGGGAGGAGACGGCATGGGAGCGGGCGGTGGGGGTGATGGCCAGGGAGTATGCGGCCTCCTCGTAAGGCGATGGCTGCGCACCTTCTGCATCTGTACTAAAACTCACTAAATTACGTATTTCGTGGTATGTGAAATCTATCTTGATTTGAAAATTCTTTCTAAGAAAATGTGTTAGTTATATTCCTGTTAAAAGATTTCTGAAGATTGATCATTAATTGCCCAGATAGATACATTGGTATTTGTGACCATGGACAATGAAATGTACTTAGAAATAAAAATGGAGACATTTTTTTAAAGATTTTACTTATTTGACAGAGAGAGCACAAGCAAGGGGATCAGCTGGCAGAGGGAGAGGGGGAAGCAGGCTCCCCGCTGAGCAGGGAGCCTGATGCAGGGCTCGATCCCAGGACCCTGAAATCCCGACCTGAGCCAAAGGCAGAGACTTACCCCACCGAGCCACCCAGGCATCCCTAAATGGAAACGTTTTTAAGCACCAGTGTTTTGTTTGTGGTGTATTTCTACCTCTGGTGTATTTATGTTGAACCATCAAGATATATAAAGTGCTGTAAAGGCCTAAATAACATTTTCTTTCAATTGTGGCCTACTTCGGGTTTCTGACTGAGCCAGCTGTTAATAGTGCCCCCCGCCCTTCTGTGGGCCAGACCTTGTCCCTGCTCCTTCCTGTTTTCCCCCGTTCTCTCCCTCCCTCCACCCCTCTTCTCTCTCTCTCATACACACGCACACACACAGAATTTGGTAAAATACGCCTGAGGTAAGGTTTGCCATGTTAGCCGTTTCCGAGCATACCCATCATGGCGTGTTCACTTTGTTGCGGTCACCCTGTCCATCTCTAGAGCTCTTTCCCTCTTGTAAAACTGAAACTCCAGCCATTAAACAGTCACTTACTAATCCTCCTCCCCGCAGGCCCAGGCAACCACCGTTCTCCTACCTGACCTTGTCTGCTTTAGGTGCTCGGTATGAGTGGAATGACATGATTCTTGTTTTCCTGTGACTGCCTTACTTCACTCATCCTGCTGTCCCCGGGGTTCATCTGTGTTTTTAGCAGGTGTCAGAGTTCTTTTCTTAAGATTTTACTTATTTATTTGACAGACACAGTGAGAGGGGGAACACGAGCAGGGGGAGTGGGAGAAGGGAAGCAGGCTCCCCGCCGAGCAGGGAGCCTGATGCGGGGCTCGATCCCAGGACCCTGAGATCATGACCTGAGCCGAAGGCAGACGATCAACGCCTGAGCCCCCAGGCGCTCTTCCTTTCCTGGGTTGGTAGTCCACTGTGTGCACACCGTGGTTTGTGTAGCCATTCATCCAGCAGTGGACACAGGTTGTTTCCGTCTTTCTGCTGCTGTGAACATAGGTGTGCATGTGTCTTCGGGACGCTGCTTTGGAATTTTGGAGGTATGTACCTAGCGCTGGAATTCCTGGATCATACGGTGATCCTATTTTTAATTCCTCAAGGAGCCTCCGTACTCTTTTCCGTGGGAGCAATAGTAGCACGTTGGATCCCCGTCCGTGGTGCGCAAGGACCCGGGGCCTCCTCACTAACACTTAGTGTGATCTGACTTTTTGGTAGTAAGCATCCTGATGAGAAATGGTATCTCATTGTGGTTTTGATTTACTTTCCACAGTGATTAGTGATGCTGAGCATCTCATCGTGTGCCCATTGGCCATCTGAACAGTCTCTCTTCCTCGGAGAAATAAATGTTCATTGCCTTTTTTGAATCCCTGCGTTCTCTTTTATGTTTAAAGCAGAAGATCTTCAGATGTGGTCTGCAGACTCCTAGGGGCTCTTGAAATTCTTTGAAGGGACCCTGAGGTCAAAACTACTTCTGTGGTCGTGAGCTGGTATTGGGGCTGACCACCACACTCTCAGGGTTCAGTGACCGCAATCTCATGCAATGATGTTCTAAAAGAACAGTGAGAGTCATGATCAAATTTTACATTTGAGTACAGGTTTTCTAAAACAAATGTTGAGATACACTATCCATGCCCTGTAACTCACGCTTCAAGCATACAATTTAATGGCTTTTATTGAATTTACCCAGTTGTGTGGCCGTCACCACAGTCCACTTGCAGAGCATGTCCATGGCCCCAGGAAGACCCTGCAGTGCTGGTCTTTCCCACACTCCGCGTGACGAGATGGAGGTGCTCCAGGGAGGCCACGAGGCTTGCGCTGTGAGCGGGGACTGCTGCAGTGACACGGACCACGGTGTCCTCCGAAACACAGTGAGCCTGCCGCCTGCGGGAGAGCAGCTGCCAGTATCTGTCGCTAAGCCGGAGCTTCGGGCTCTTACGTGAAAGTCGGGATTTTGGAGGGCCTGACCGTCCACCTGTGGTGCTTGATGACTTTGCCGCATGGCCAGTGCGTGGCGTCACAGAGTCCCACCCGCGCAGAAGGCCCGCTCGCGGCTCGAGGTGGCCCAGCGGGCCTCAGCGCGACATCGGAACCGCCCCGCGCGAGCGTTACGGGCCCGCCCGGCCCCTGCCGGCCGAGAAGCCCTGCTTGACGCGCGCAAGTCCCTGCGGAGGTGGCAGAGTCCCCTCCCTGGCCCCGCAGCGCCTCGGCGGGAGGCCGGCTTCCCTCCAGCGGCTCCAGCCAAGCCAGCCGGCCCGGCGAGAGCGCTGCCGTCTTCCGCGTCTGCCGCTGGGGGTCCGCGCGGAGGAAGGGGAGGCCGCCGCGTCACCGAGTGCTGTGGAAGTGGCCGCGAAGTGCTCACGTCGCTGTAGTGTTAGCGTGACTTACACGCGGCGTATGCTGTGTCTTTAGACTTTTTCAGTCTTAATTTCTATAGTAGACACCCACAGACAGGGCCCACTTGTGATTCTTCGGGCTCCTGAGACTCGGCGTTAAGGAACTTCTGCTTCGAGTCTGCCTCACTTACGAAGAGGCCGCCCACGCTCTGTTGGGACCCTTCCCCCGGCGCAGCGCAGGGCTCCCCTCGAGAAGTCGCGCTTCCATCTGCCGGACCACGGGAGGTGGCCGCTTGTGTGTGAAGCGGGGAGGGCACGGGCTCCTTATGTCCTCTCTCAGGGACTTGCCCGTGATGGTCCGTGGGACTCGATGCTCGTTAGGACACACGTTTGTAGATTCTAGGTTGGTCCTTAACATTGGATGATTAGGTTTCTTCGTACTCTGCCTGCCTTTCAGTGGTAATTTCTTAAAATCACGAAGCGCTTTAAAACCTCTTGGCTTTCATAGTCCCGCTATTGATTGTTCTGAGTTACTCAGACTCCCAGGAAATGGGCCCACCGTGTCTTATTCAGAGACGACAGTAGCAGGTTCCCTCGCGCACGCAGCGAGGCCCCGTAAACGACGCGAGCGCTGCGCCGTGCGGACCGCCAGGCCGAGCGACAGCGACACGTTACCTCTCGTGTGTCTGGACCAGCACGCGCACATGGGCTTTCTCCTCCTGACGCTCCACACTGCGGGGGCACCGGGTTGGGTCCTTGATCCGTCAGGTGTGTGGTTGTGAGCAGTGGGCTACTGCCACTGGAGACGTGGCTTTGGTGTCCCGTCTTCTCTGGGTGCAGCTCCTCTGATCGCTGCGGAAGAACCTGGGTAGGTTTTCTGCAAAGGTTGTGCCTGTCTCACTGGTCACAGGTGTGTGGGTATTGTGCATGCAGTTCCTTTTTCATAGATCTGTGACTTAGTGAAGAGAAGCAAGGTCGACACACAATGTGTGATATAAACGGGGAACAGGGTGGGTTCATCGACTGACTGATCCACCCCCAGCAAATTGCTCACTGTCTCTGGCAGAGGGCCCTGGAAGCATGGAGACTTCGCTGAATCCCTTTTAGAGTATTTGGATGTATTTTTATGTGTTACTTTTATTTCTCACCTATAAATATTTCGTATATTTAAAATAACACTGTCTGCGGTGGCATACATGATGATAAAAAACAGTAGTTACTGGGGCGCCTGGGTGGCTCAGTGGGTTGAGCTTCTGCCTTCAGCTCAGGTCATGATCTCGGGGCCCTGGGATCGAGCCCCGCATCGGGTTCTCTGCTCAGCGGGGAGCCTGCTTCCTCCTCTCTCTCGGCCTGCCTCTCTGCCTGCTTGTGATCTCTGTCAGATAAATAGATAAAATCTTAAAAAACAAAACAAAACAGTAGTTAACAGATGCCTGCCATTCAGTTAAGAAACACGATCAGTGCCTTCCAAGCCATGTATATGCCAGCGTGAAGAATCTTGTCCCCTGTCCTGGCGCTGTGACCACACTTCCATGTCTCCTTCTTCCCTGCTGGCTTGTGCCCAGGTCTCTGCCCGTGGTCCTCACGTTGTTAGGAACCTGTTTCTTCCCCTGGTCAGAGTCACAGTCCGCATAAATTCTGTATTTGTGAAGCTTCATTTGGAAGTAGAAGACCATACAGTTTTATGGCAAGATTTTTGCTTCCATTTTCTAGAGAATATTTTTCCCTAAACAAAATGCTTTTTTAAATTACGAAAGTAGTCTATTTTGACAGAGAGGATAATAAAAGGTAAAAGTCTTTCTACCATGCAACAATTTGGGGTGTTTCTTTCCAGGCTTTTTTCTACA
This sequence comes from Taxidea taxus jeffersonii, assembly GCA_003697995.1. Classification (NCBI taxonomy): domain Eukaryota; kingdom Metazoa; phylum Chordata; class Mammalia; order Carnivora; family Mustelidae; genus Taxidea; species Taxidea taxus. The sequence goes on along the minus strand of RCUC01092645.1, from coordinate 8,328 downwards.
GATATAAATTCACTTTTTAAAAGGCTAGTGGATGGTTGGCTCAGTTGATGGAGTGCGCAAATCTTGATCTCGGGGTTGTGAGCTGAAGTCCTGCATCAGGTGTAGCGATGACTTAAAATGATAACAAAATAGGGGCGCCTGGGTGGCTCAGATGGTTAAGCGTCTTCCTTCGGCTCAGGTCATGATCCCAGGGGCCTGGAATTGAGCCCCGCATCGGGCTCTCTGCTCAGTGCAGAGCCTGCTTCTCCCTCTCCCTCTGCCATTCCCTCTGCTTGTGCTCTCTGGTTCTCTCTCTGTCAAACAAAATAAATAAAATCCTTAAAAAATAAAATCATTATAAAACCCAAAAGTCTGCTGGGAGCTCCCATGCTCCCTCCTCGCCTGCATGTGCTGGGCATCTGTGCTGGTGGTAGGTATATGAAGACCTGCCCGGAGCACCCTTCTTGTGTTTGCTGGCTAGGAGTCAGGACACGTCCAGCCAGGATCTGTGCACACCCAGGCGCACATGGTCCACGAGACCAAGCTCCTATTACCCCACAACGTCTTGGGGAGCACAGGCTGCTGCTCTTGCCTCTGGCACTCCTGACTGATGTCTTCCCTTCCTCTTTTCTTCCCTGCCTGTTGGAACAAGAAAAGATCTTTTTTGTCTGTAGGCTCGTTAGGTGATGTTTAGCTTTTTTTTTTTTTTTTAAGATTTTATTTATTTATTAGAGAGAGAGAGAGAGAGCAAGCACAGGCAGACAGAGAGGCAGGCAGAGGCAGAGGGAGAAGCAGGCTCCCTGCCGAACAAGGAGCCCGATGTGGGACTCGATCCCAGGACGCTGGGATCACGACCTGAGCCGAAGGCAGCCGCTTAACCAACTGAGCCACCCAGGCGCCCCTAGTTTTCATTTTGAAAATATTTTACACATGGGTCGCCTGGGTAGCATCCAGCTCTTGGTTTCAGCTCACATCATGATCTCAGGGTCGTGCGATCAAGCCCCACACTGGGCTCCACACTCAGCATGCGGTCTGCTTGGGCGTCTTTCCTCTCTCCTTTCCCTCCCCCTCTGCTCCTCCCGTGCACACTCCTCCTCGTGCGCTCGCTCTCTAAAATAAATAAGTAAAGTCTTTTAAAAAAATATTTTACCTACAAAAAAGAACAAAGATTACCAAATACCCATTTATCTACCCCCCCAGGTACGCATGTTAGCTTAAAAAAGTTATGGGAACTCGGGGCTTAGGCTATTAATACTTCCCTGCACTTGTAGACTTTCTGCGGAAAGCCTCCGTTGGTCTTGTTCCTGCCCAGCAGTGAAGGTACCGGGCGAGCTCTGTGACAGTTAGACAGGGAAGGGCTTGGCAGCATTTGGAACCCCTTATGTACATGCGGGACTGCATCCAGGGTCTGTCTCGGTAAAGCTCTCTGCAACTCTGGGATCTGAGCTCCTCATAGTGTAATATTTCCTAACCTCTGACTTATTTGTGATTTCTCCAGTGCTCTTAAGAATTTTGAAAGTCATTTCTGCATTTCCAGAGAATTAATTTTAAGCGTACTTTATTTGGCATTTAATTCAGCTCAGTATGTTATTAGGTTGGTTTTAATCCAAGTTTAAATATTCATGATGCCTAAAAGGTAAATTTAGCCTTTTCCTAAATACCAAATGATTATTTCTCTTTAATTTATGTTATACAAGGAAAAATGTGTTCTGTGGGTAGAAACGTTCAAGTGGACTATATTACATTTAGAAGGGAATATATATTAAAGATGGTTTAAAATTTAACTATGTGTTAATCCCTTGAAAGTGTTTTAAAAACTATTCAGATATTTATGCCATATTTGTGGTTATATAGATATTACATGTTTTAAAAATTAAATTTTATTTGTATTCATGTGTTTTATTTATTTATTTTTTGAAGTAATCTCTATGCCCAGCACGGGGCTCAAACTCCTGACCCTGCGATCAAGGTCGCGCGCTCCACAGCCTGAGCGGGAGCCCTCCTCACCATGTGAAATTCTTAAAAACCGATTTCCTTACTGATCAAATTGAAACTGGGACTTCTTACTTTCTGCTCTGAGAAGTCCAAGTGGTTTCCTTGAATAATCTTGGCGTTCCGTTATGGAATGATTCTAAAAGGTGACCTTGTAAACTGTCTTGTGACGTGGGAGCAGCCAGTGTGTTAGGGTCCTCCGCGTCTTGTGTCTCTCGCGCATCTTTAAGCGCAGAGATATCCCGGAAGGGCCTGTGAGACTTTGGCGGGGAAGTGCAGGCTTACGGAGCGGGTAGCGGCGCCCTGAGCAGACGGGCAGGATCCTCGCGGTGACGAGCGTTCGGGGCAGGATGAGGATCTCGCACGCGCACCTCGGAGCCCTCCTGGGGATGCGGCGCCACCTGCGCGGGAGGCCGCCTCTCGGGGGGCCGGGGGAGCTCCAGGACTTCGCCGTTCTTAGGGGGAGGGGAGCTCTTCCCAGGGTGACCTAGGAGCGGGGCCGGGTTTCCTCGGCCGCATGAGCCCGGCCCCTTTCGGGGCCCCTTAGGAAGTCCTGCTCACGGGGAGCTCCTCGGCGCGGGCTCTACCTCGTGCGTGTGTGGAGGTGGGGGCCGGCAGGGCTGGTGGCTGCCGTGCTCCGTTCACCGGGAGGAGCGGGCCCCGGCGGCCCAGCTCTGACTCCGCCGCCGCAGCCGCCTGCCTCGGGGCCTGTCCGTGCTCGGGCACACACAGCTGACGAGGTGGCGCGGGCTGCGGCAGGGGCCCTGGAGCACCCGCGGGGCCCCCCAGGCCCTCCAAGAGCTGCTGCTCCTGGCACCGGCCCCAGGCTGCCGCTGCACGCAGAGCGGGCGGGAGGCTGACCTGTGCGCCCGGGTTCTCTTCTCCCCTGCCTGACCTGGCTTTTGTCTCCGTAGGGAACTGCACGTGGGGAATGAACTGTAGGTTTATACATCCCGGAGTCAACGACAAAGGCAACTATTCCTTAATCACCAAAGCCGAACCTTTCCCGCCCAATGGCGCCCCGCCTCTTGGACCTCACCCGCTGATGCCCGCCAGCCCCTGGGTGCGTGAACAGCTCTTTTATCTAGCTGCTGGCGGGTGGGGCAGCTAAGCTCTCTGAGTCTTCAGCTTGGAGCACGCTAACACCTTGTGGAAAGGCACTTCTGTGACGGCACACAGTCACTCAGTCGCCTTCCAGAGGCTTCCGTGTCTCCCTGTGGCGGTAATCGTAGATTCAGGCAGGGCAGCGGGTCGGGCCAGACCGAGGCCTGGGGAGCGGGGGCCGTGCAGCTAGCTGACGCTCCCGTTTCTGTATAAATTTTAAAGTTTTGCTTGCTTTCTCAACTTTTCCCTTCTCGTTTTTTAATAGGGTGGGCCAGTAGTTGATGAAATTTTGCCTCCACCCCCTCCAGAGCCCCCCACAGAGAGTGCCTGGGAACGAGGACTGCGGCACGCGAAGGAGGTAACCAGACAGCCCAAGAAGAGAACGCTAGCGGCGGTCCCTTGAGCCCAAGTAACATTTCTTTGATTCAGAGACAAGGATTGAACACCCAGTAAAGTCTCTGAAGCGAGGGGTACATTTCTGTGATTTCTCTGAAGAGTTATGAATGGAAACCGATGTCTGTCGATCTCTCCAAGGTGCGCGAGGTCGCAGCACAGGCCCGCTGCCTTCCTGTGGCTTGGGCATAGCGGGCCCCACCCCGGCTAGTGCCGCCGCCCCCGCTGCCCCCGCTGCCCCAGAGCCACTCCCCGGAGACTTAGCACGGGGCCTGCCCGAGGAGGAGCCGTCCTCTCCCGAGGAGGCCAGGTGCTCGCGCACACCCTCCCCTCCTTCCCTGCTCTCAGGCTCCGGGCCATACCTCGGCCTCGGCTGTCTGTCAGCCTTGTGGTCTGTCGGCACCGGGCCCGCTTGCTGAGTCCCCACTTCTCTCCAGTGAGGTGACAGACTAAAACCCCTTCTCCTCCCTCGCTCAGCCGACACCCCCGTCCTGCCTTTCCTCCGACTGGAACCGCTCCGTGTGGCTTTTCTGCCACAAGCGGCCTCCCCTTCCCCTCCACACTTGGGGCTCCTCCCCGAGTGACTGTCTGCGTTCCCCGGCTCGGTGTGAGGACTGTTTCCAGGAGATGCCAGCTCTCTCACCCCTTTCTGGAACGTGAGCGAGCTCCAAGGCACTGCCCAGCGGGCCCGTCCTGACTGCTGGGTGCAGGGACGGCGCGCTCCCGACCTGCAGCAGGGCCGCGTGTCCCCCACCCGGCGCGCTCTCGCAGGCCACTTCTGCCACGCTGGCTGGGGCTCCGGGGTCACATCAGGACAGGCTGCGCTTTGCTTTTCCTCACGGTACCGGCATTAACTTCTTCCTTCTTATAATGGTAGGTTTTAAAAAAAGCAACCATTCGAAAAGAACAAGAGCCTGACTTTGAAGAGAAAAGGTTTACGGTGACCATTGGCGAAGACGAACGGGAGTTTGACAAGGAGAATGAAGTTTTCCGAGATTGGAATTACCGGATCACCAGAGATGTCCGAGACACAGTGTAAGGACCGGTCCTGTGTCTCCCTTTCTGTTACAGGGTGTGCGTTGCTGCCAGCTGTGTGAGCCCCGGGCTCTGGAGAGCAGCAGCACATAGGCTCCCTCAGGCATCGGGGGCCCATGCGTGTCCCCTGTCCTGGACTGAGAATGGCGTCCCCAGGATCCTTTCGGACTCTTTGTATCAACTTTCCTTGGTTTCTTGTTCTGTGAAGGAAGTGTGTCGGCCCTGGTAGGGCCGTGTGCCTGGGGAGGGCTCGGCTCCCTGCGCGCTCTCAGCTCGGAGAGCTTCTGCAGCCGTTCTTGGAGCCCCATCGGTCTGCCTCTGCCCGCCCTCCTCCCGGCACCCACGAGATTGTCACCAGAGTCCAGGAACTGGGCAGATGTGACCCTTTTCATTGTTTCTCCTCCTCGATGTTCTACTGCTGGGCTCTCAGAGACGCATTCCTGAGGTGCACATGGTTGAAAGCCCCGAGTCAGAATTTTAGGAATCGGGTAGCGTTATGTAAAGCTCTCATCCGCCCGTGTTCCGGTTCAGGCTGGCTGTGCTGCGCGCCGCTCTGAGGGGATCAGGCAGGTTGCTCCTGAGCAGCAGCTGCGGGGTGGGTCCAGCTCCGAGGCACAGTGTGGCATCCGGCTTCAGCCTCCCTCCAGGCTTGTAGCCACGTGTGTTCCCGTGTGCTGCCGGGAAGTGCCGGTCGCCGGGGTCTGGCTGCGCTGGCGGTGGTGGAGGCAGTGCAGAGGGGAGGGGCTCCTACGGCGCTCCTGCTTCAGGACCCCGCCGCCCTGCCCTGCACCCACCAGGCCGTCTCAGGGCCCTCTTGTCCCGTGTGCAGAAAGGAAGGGGAGGAAGCTCTTCGGTCCTGCCTATCATGGCAGGGGACAGCTCAGAGGTCAGTGGGTAGAGATTGAAAGGTGGAGTTCAGACCTCTGTGTTCCTAATCCTGGGTATGGAGGGAGGCACGTTGATCCCGCACAGGAATGCGGGAGTCGGGAACAATCTGCTGGGGTCCTGAGCCCTCACGTTGTCTTTGTGTCCAAGGCAGGTGATGATCTTGCTCTGCGGGGAGTTGGGGAAGGGGAGAGCCCTGGGAGCTCGCGTGTGTGTATGGGGCACGGGATGAGCACGGAGCAGAGGGTGCTCCCTCGGAGTGGTCATCTGAGCACTGAGAGAAGAGCTCTAGATCCTCAAGGTTCACCCCAACCCTGTGTCTCCCAGCCCTGGCTGGAGCGGGGGGCTTCACCACGTGCCTGCTGGGGAGCAGTGGTGGCAGGTCTGGTTCTGTAGCCACGCTCGGCCCCGCCCTGGGCTGGGGACGGTCCCTGCTGCAGGGCCTTCAGCCTCTACAGCCTCTGAAGAGGGGCCTTCAAGCCAAGTGCTCAGCTGTGTTGGCTGTTTGGACGTGAGTGCCTTAGAATGAACTAGGGCTTCTGTGACACTCGGGTGCCAGGCCCCGACCAGACCTTGTCAGCAGGGGTCCCAGCATTTGTCAGCTGGGCTCCACCAAGCAGAGGAGATGCCCCCGCCGGCGTTTTAATGGAGAACACTCAGCAGAAACGCCGCTGTCCAGGAAGACTGAGAGCAGTGTCCCCACCCCTGCAGGGAGGGAGTGGGAGGCTGGAGGAGGCGCTGGGACTCCAGGCACTGAGGAGGGGATGCTGGCCAGCCACACTGACGTCTCTGAGGAGGCCGGGGCGCAGGAGCCGTGCGGGCGGCAGTGGGTAGGGGCGAGGACGGAGGGGCCTTTCCCCACCCCGCCTCCCCAGCCGCCGTGGCATGTGCCGGGCGCCGGGCTCTCGCGGAGCAGCTGGCAGAGCGGAACGTGCTTGAGAGCACGCGGGGCGGCTGAGACACGGGCCGTGACTCACCGGCAGTTCAAGGGCATCCGTGGAGAACTCAAAAAGCCCGGCATGACTGGTTCTCCTTTCCCGGGCCCGGCCCGCGGCTGCGGTGCTCCTCAGCCAGCAGTGCGACAGCCCTGTGCCCAAGGTCCCAAAGCGTGCTGGGCAGGGAAGGGGGGAACAGGGCCAGGGGCTGAGCCTGGGGGTGGCGGCGGGCCCAGCAGCCCGGGGGGGAGGGGGGTGTCCCGCTGGCTGCTGCCACGCCTTCTGGCTGATTCTGCCTCCCTCCTTCGAGCCCTGAGGCCCATGACGCCTGTTCCCGGGGCCTGGGCTGCCCGGCCCGACGCTGGCGGTGGGCACGGAGAGCTGAGTCGCGGTCACGCGGTGGCGCCAGTGTCCTCAGTGCCGGGGGTTCTAGCCCACGGGGGTGCGCCCCCGCGAGGGAGCTCTGTGAGGCCACGGAAAGGCCGGGAACCGGGTGTTTTCTTCATGCTGGTATTGGAATGAATGTGTCTAGCAGGATCATTTGGTAAAAATAGTGCTTTTCTAGACAGACCCCAGGTCGTGACTGGACGAGTTTCTTTCCACCCCTGCGGCGCTTGGTCCCGACGCCGGCCAGCTCGCGGGACCTCACGCAGCAGATGGGGAGGCCTGTCCCCACGGGGTGCCGGCTGGCTCAGTCGGGGAGCCCCCCTCTCTTCATCTCAGGGTCGTGAGTTCAGGCCCCACGGCGGGCGTGGAGCCTACTTCCGAAAGGAGGCCGGGAGGAGCGTCTCAGCCCCGGGCCCGCAGGAGGTGGGGGCTGCCAGACGGGCCCGGGGGTCCGCTGCGAGGAAGCGGGCCCTTGGCAGGAGCTGGAAGCTGCAGAGCTGCTCAGCAGCCGGGGGCCTGGGCTGGAGCCCTTCCCGGGGTGCGTCCTCCGAGCCACTGTCACCCGCGGACTGGGGCCCTGATGGCCGGCCCCTCCGGCGCTGGCTGTCCCGCAGGACAGGGGCCGTGCACACGCTGCTCACCCCGCTTCCCAAACACGAATCGGCCAGAACAGCCCTCCTTTGAGAGCACGCTCACCCTCACGCCCACTCGGGAGTGTGCTCACTAGGGCCTCCAGCAGCTGCGGTGGGGCTGTCGCCACAGGGCCTGCGTCCTGGCCTCCGTCGTGGTCGCGTGCGGCTTAGGCGCTTCGGAAGACGTCTGGCTGCTTGGAACAAAAGAGCCACGTCACCCACAGAGCCATGCTCGGGGGCGTCTGCCGGGTCCCAGGGAGCCAGGGGTGAGGCTTCCCAGAAAGCAGCCTGCTCGCTGGAGGCCATCAGACGGGGGCCTCGAGGGCTACCCAGAGTGGCAGGTCTCCGGGTTGCAGGTGCCTCGGTTTCCCCCGCCAGCTTATTCAAAGGGGATAATTGGTCTGGAGCCAAGAAATCCCTGGCAGAATGCCCATCTGTTGCTCTTTCCTTCCTTGGGGTCCCAGACACCCCCAGAGCAGGTCCTCTGGGTCTGTGGGTAAGGTGGTGGTCTCCTCACCTTCTTCCCGCTGGTTAGCGGTGGTCCCTTCCCCATCACTGACAAGCCTGCCTCGTCCCTGTGGGAGGCTCTTTCATCCTCCCTGCTGGGGTCTGTCTCCGGGCTTCCTGTCACATTCCTGTGAGCCATTCCTTTGATCCCCAGAAAGGCCTCCTAATGTGGTGTCCCGGGGGGCGCGTGTTTCTTGGCTAATCTCCCGGCCTGTGCCTCGGTGTGCACCGGGGCCAGCCCGTGGAGTGCATGCAGCCGCTCACTGCTGTTTGTGAGTTATCGGACGGGAAGCTGACTTCTTGGCAGTGTCTAGTCATCCCGGCCGAGCACAGGGAACATCGTCTCGTTTATTCACACACGTTTTTGTGTCTTTCCAGTTTTTTTGTGTGTGTTTTTGTTTTGATTTTAGGTAGTTAGCACGCAGTGCAATACCGGTTTCCGGAGGAGAAATCGGTGATCCGTCCGTACAGCAGCCCGC
>RCUC01092641.1:0-29798 GCA_003697995.1 Taxidea taxus jeffersonii | reverse complement strand
AGGGGCGCCTGGGTGGCTTAGCGGGTTAAAGCCGCTGCCTTCAGCTCGGGTCATGATCCCAGGGTCGTGGGATCGAGCCCCGCATGGGCCTCTCTGCTCTGCGGACAGCCTGCTTCCTCCTCTCTTTCTGCCTCTCTGCCTACTTGTGATCTCTGTCTATCAAATAAATAAATAAAATCTTAAAAAAAAAAAAAAAGATGTTTTCTAAAGTCAAGATGTACCCGCTCATACTGAAATACAATCTGCTGTTGCTCCAAAACACTGCTTGGTCTCGCGACCAAAAAATCGAACTCCGCCTCTACATTTAGCAAACCTCCTCGTTCCCAAGAGCAAAGGCATTCTGCAATCCCGCCGCACCGAGCCGTCTGGGCCCAGGGAAGGGGTCCTGATTCCCGGGAACCAAGACGGCGGCCTCTCCCTTCCCGATCAGCATTCTACCAAGGGCATCCCTTTAGAAGGCTTCAAGACAAAGGCAAACCCCGGTGTTCGCTCCCATCACTTGCCGGCGCGGTGCCCATACGCAGGCTGGGCCGTCCCACGTCGAGCACCAGGAGACAGGGCACCGCGGGCTGCGCGTTTAAACGAAGGTTGGCGCTCGGGCACTTAACCGGGGCGAAGGCGTACGTACTTTTTAAACCACATGATCTCCTCGGGGTCCGCGATGCCGAAGTCCCGCATCTTCTTCACCATGTTGGCACTCTTCCTAACGGCCACCTCGTAGCGCTGGCCGCGAGTGAGGAAATTCAAGTCCTCGTGCTGGAAGTCCGGGTCATTCAGAATCAGGTTCTCTGGAAGAGGGCGACGGGGCGTCAAGGGGACGACCGAGACGCAGGGCTCCGCCACGCCTCCTGGAATCCCTGCGGGTTTTCCGAGCGCCCGCAGGCGGGCCGACACCCCGCACCCCGCACCCCGCACCCCGCCACAGGCCGGCCCGGGGGGTGGGCGTGGGGGTGGGGGTCGCGGCTCCCCCAAAGCCGAGCCCCGCGCAGCGGCCCACGCTCCACGGCGCCCCGCGACTGCCCCTCGAGCGAGTCTGCGGCCGCGCCCGGGGAAGGAGGGAGGCCTGGCCCGCCGCCCTCACCGATCTCTCGGCGGCGCCGGGTGTTCTCGGGGCTGCCGTCCAGGACGTGCGTGAGCAGCTCCGGGTTGAAGCTGGCGGCTTCCCGCTCCCTGCGAAGGTCTTGGTTCATGGTGGCGACACGCAGCGGCAGTGGCGGCAGAGGTCGAAGCGGTGACGGCGGCGACGGGTGTCCGCAGCTCCAGCGCCGGCCGGGCCCTAAGAGCCGCCCAGGACGGGCGAGGCCCCGCCCCCGCTCGCCTCGGCCCGCCCCGGCCCGCCCCGGCCCGCCCCTTCTCGGCCGCGGTCCAGGCGGAGGCGGAGGCGGCGCCGGCGTGGGCGCGGCGACCGTCCCCTGAGGTGGAGCGGGCGAGTCCTCCGCTCTCGTTCCCGGGATCCCTCACCGCGGCCTCCCCCCGGGAGGCAACCCCGGAAGACCGCCAGGAGATTGCCCCGGGGCGGGGGGCGTGGAGGGGAAGACAGCCGGGCGCTCCTGGCAACCCGCCCCGCCCTCGTCACGCGACCGCGCGGGGCGGAAACAGGGCGCCCGTAGGCCGCAGCGACGCCCCAACAGCCTGGCGACGAGGTAGGGAAGGGGCGGGGCAAGGAGGCAGAGGAGGAGTGCGCCTGCGCCTTGGGGCGCGTGGGGCGCGCGGCTTCCGGGTCCCGGTGTAGAGGCCTGAGGGCGGAAGGCCGGCGGCGGGGGCGGCGGGGGCTGATTTCAATTTCTAGGCCACTAGGCGTTGCTGGAGCGGCTTGGCGTAGGGCCTCCCCAGACCCTCCCGGCCTGGAGAAAGAGAGGAGGAGGACAAAAGTCGCCCGGGAAGAGGCCCCCAGCTCTCCCGTGTTAAGATAATCGCCTGCTCGCTGGCAGAATCGCCGGCTTCGGGGGGCTGGGTGTGCGATGGGGCCCTCCTCCCCGTTTATGGGCCGGGTGTGGCCCGGAATGTGACCGAGCGGGCCGCTCCTCGGAATCCAGACCTTGTTGCTTTCACGGTTGTCGCCGTCGTCATCAAAGGAACAGATGTCCGTGTTGGGGAAACCTGGTTTCGGAGAATTTGCGATGAAAAGCAAAAGCGCCCCATCCTCGGAGGCAGCGGCTTTTAACCAGTTGTGTTTTTTAAATTCTGATTACATAAAGTTTTAGTTACCTTTGGCGTTCATACCACTGTAATGAAGATGAGCTCCCTACGCCGCCTCCTTTATCCCCCTAGCACACCCTTAGAACTTGAAGCGGGATCGTCATCCACTGCCTTTTAAAACTTCGCCCTCCATCGTTATTTACTGCATCCGTTTGTAGCAACAGCCCTGGGAATAGGGTAAGAAATGAGGCACTCACCTCCGGTGTAATTTAAGGGAGCGCTAAGCAAGATCGAAGATAAGATCATTATTTTTTTTATTTTTAAGGATTTATTTATTTGACAGAGATCACAAGTAGGCGGAGAGGCAGGCAGAGAAAGGGGGGGAAGCAGGCTTCCCGCCGAGCAGAGAGCCCGACGGGGGGCTCGATCCCAGGACCCTGAGATCATGACCTGAGCCCAAGGCAGCGGCTTAACCCACTGAGCCACCCAGGCGCCCCAAGATCATTTTTTTTTTTTAAGATTTTATTTGTTTGACAGAGATCACAAGCAGGCGGGGGGGCGGGGGAAGCAGGCTCCCCGCTGAGCAGAGACACCCCCGCCCCCATGCGGGGCTCCTCGATCCCAGAACGCTGAAATCATGACCTGAGCCCAAGGCAGAGGCTTTAACTTACTGAGCCACCCAGGTGCCCCAAAGATAAGATCATTATTACTGATTTTTCTTTTTGCCCCAGACTCCAATATCTCAGGGCAAGGCACTGTTAACTGATTGTTTCTAATGCCCTGCCGGCGGCTCCCCCCTCCCCCCACCACCTTAAAATACTGAGTTTGGCTGCTCTGTGTGGATTTAGGCCTCTTGTGAAAAGCTTGCTCTCCAGGTTCCAGCAGCACAATCTTCTAAGACAAAGTGAGGTGGTTGCTACTCACGTAAGGAAAAACCCTACCGGAGGCAAAGCTTTGGCAGTGTCTAGAACAAGATAGAGCCAGAATTTATTGAGGGTTGGAAGTTTGGTCTAGGCTATGTCTTTCAGTTCAGGATTGGGGAAGAACCCCTGTACAACATCAGAAGGCTGGCGTAAACGTGGAGGCCGGGGAATTCGGATAACCTCAGAAGGCAAACTGGCTGTTAATGGTCAAACCATTTGCCTGGGCTGGAACAATCAAGAGGAGTAAAACAGACAAAATGCTAATGAAGGCCTGGGACCACAAAGCCCGGGTCCTGGAGGCAGCAAGATGGGGTTTGGGTTCTCTGTGTCCGGCTGGAGTGTGGGGGTGGATGGTTTTCTTTAGGAATACATTCATCTATTCAATAAATATTTAATAATGCCCAGACACGGTTTTAGGCACAGGGGATACTCTGAGGAATAAAGCCTTTATGGAGCGATAATCTGGTGGGAGACGGAGGCATTAAACAAGTAAACAAATCACGCCCTGAAATTCTATTACTTAGTCAACTACAGTGAAGAAAAGAAATCAAGGGGATACCTAAGGGGACAGAGAGACTGGGAGTGGTGGGGCTTGCGTATTTAGATAGGGAGGACAGGGAAGGCCTTGCTGAGGAGGAGGAGGATGAACTAGGCCCTAGATAGGGAAAGAGAACTGGTTATGGGAAGGTCTGGGGAAGACTGCTCAAGTCCGAGGAAAAGCAAGTGTGGAGGTCTCGAGGGTGAGGGTGAGCTAGAGGAAATGTGGCAAACGTGAGAGCCGATGTAGGCCGGGGCAGACCCCATGTGGCATTGTGGGCCAACACAGGGACTTTCCTTTTTTTTTTTTTTTTTTGAAGGTTTTATTTATTTATTTAACAGACAGAGATCACACAAGTAGACAGAGAGGCAGGCAGAGCGGGGAGGAGAGAAGCAGGCTCCCTGCCGAGCAGAGAGCCCGACGCGGGACTCGATCCCAGGACCCTGGGATCATGACCTGAGCCGAAGGCAGCGGCTTAACCCACTGAGCCACCCAGGCGTCCCGGGACTTTCCATTTTCATAGGAATTTATCATGGGAAGCCTCTAATCAATTTTCAGTGGGGTTTTGTGACTTGATTTACATTTTTAAATATTAACTGTGGAAATATTCAACCATGTACAAAGGTAGAAGGGATAATACAATAAACCCCATCTACTTGTCACCCAGGTCCAGTAATTATCCCCTGTACCTCCCCCCAATTCCCCTCCATGTTAACTTTAAGCAAATCTGATATCATATCCATAAAGACTTTTAGTATGTATATTTAAACTTTTTTTTAATGAAGTTGGTCTTTTCTTTTTTTTTAAGATTTTATTTATTTATTTGATAGAGATGACAGGTAGGCAGAGAGGCAGGCAGAGAGAGAGGAGGAAGCAGGCTCCTTGCCAAGCGGAGAGCCCGATGCGGGGCTCGATCCCAGGACCCTGGGATCATGACCTGAGCCGAAGGCAGAGGCTTTAACCCACTGAGCCACCCAGGCGCCCCCACAACCGGAAATTTTTAAAATTTCTTGCGGTCATTATAATCAATACTCAAATGTTTCATAAATAACTGTCCACAGGGGCTCCTGGGTGGCTCAGTGGGTTAAAGCCCCTGCCTTCGGCTCCGGTCGTGATCTCAGGGTCCTGGGATCGAGCCCCACATCGGGCTCTCTGCTCAGCAGGGAGCCTGCTTCTCCCCTCCCACTCCGCCTGCTTGTGTTCCCTCTCTCCATGTGTGTCTTTCTCAAATAAATAAAGTCTTCAAAAATAAATAAAATTTGTAAGACTTCCCATGTGATAGAATTTTTTTAAAAGATTATTTATTTCTTTATTTGATGGAGAGAGAAGCAGTGGGAGAGGGAACACAAGCAGGGGGAGTGGGAGAGGGGGAAGCAGGCTTCCCGCCCGGGGAGCCCAGTGTGTGGCTCGATCCTGGGATCATCATGACCTGATTCGGAGGTAGGCTTTACATGACGGAGCCACCAGCCCTGCCCCAACCATGTGATAGAATCTTTTGAGGCCATAGTTCAAATCCTGTGGTGTAACTTGAGTTGCAGTGTTTTTGGGGTTGTGTGGTGTTTTTTTTGAGTTGTAGTGTTGAAGACTCATTGTGCAATATGAACTAAGAAAGAATTGTGGCTTTAAAACATTTATGAGAGGCGCCTGGGGGCCTCAGTCAGTTAAGCATCTGTATTTGGCTCAGGTCATGATCCCAGGGTCCTGGGATCGAGCCCTTTGTGGGGCTCCCTGCTCAGTGAGGAGCCTGCTTCTCCCTCTCCCTCTGCCTCTCTCCCCACTCAAGTGCACTCTCTATTTATTTATAAATAAATAAAAATTTTAAAAATAAAGAAATAAAAGAATGAATCATATTCTTAATCAGTGATGGGGGGCCTGGCTGGTTCAGTCAAAAGAGCATGCTACTCTTGATCTTGGGATCATGGGTTTGAGCCCCATATTGGATAGAGAGATTACTTAAATAAATAAATAAATTTGAAAAAATCAATGAGGTTAAAATTTGCAAAAGCGTATTCCAAAGAGTCAATTTTGTATGATAATTCAAAAAATAAAAATAAACTTAATGAACAGTTACTTACAGCTTAGCTTATAGTATATGTGGTACTTGAGAGTAGAAAAATTACTTTCTTTTAAGATTTATTTATTTTAGAGGGGGTGGTAGGGGGAGACACAGGGAGAAAATCCTCAAGTATTCTCACCACTGGGCACAGAGCCCAATGTAGGGCTCGAGCCCAGGACCCTGAGATCACGAATGACTTGAGCTGAAACCAAGAGTCAGATGCTTAACCGACTAAGCCACCCAGGTACCCCTAGAAAACTTACTCTGAGAAAATTCTGAGTCTAAGTTTTCACCTTTTTGCTAGATTGGACAGAATTGTCACCATTATCCCCAACAAGAACCAATACATTTTTTTCTTCTCTTGACTGATATTTGTTTTTTTGGTTTTGCTTTGTTTTGTTTTTTGCTTCTCTCTCATGCCAGAGATGATTATGGGGTGCTGTCCTTTCTGGGGACAGGAACGGGTCTGCTCCCTGGTCACAGGGATATGGAGCATCTGCTCTCAGGACAGTGGAACTGGGCCTTGGCCAGCTGCCCCGGAGCTGTTCTGTACAGCTCTCTTGAAGTGATCTTTGAACGTTGCCCAGTGACAGTGCCTGATGACCTCGTCCATTAAAGGATACCAAAGCCAATTGTGCAAGGTTCTAAGTAACATTAACTTTCTTTGCTTATCCCTTTTTTTGTTTTTTTAAGTAGACTCCATACCCAGAGCAGAGCCCAGTGTGGGACCTGAACTCAGGACCCTGAGATCAAGACCTGGGCTGAGATCAAGAGTCAGACGCTTAACGGACTGAGCCACCCAGGCGCCCCAAACGTTGAGCTTCTGTGCGAAAGCTGTATCATCTGGCTTCTGCAGGGGTCTGACTTGGGATGATTTAATTGTCATTTCCTGTGTTTCTGTCTCCTTTGGCTTATCCTGTCCAACAGTTGAAGCCCATCACCTTCAGGGTCCCTTTGTCACTGAGTAATTATTCCTGAATCCTCACTTCTCTAACATCTTCTACATTTGGATCCTCATGTTCTAGAGTGTTCTTTCACACATACACAGTTGTACATATTATATGCACATGTGTGCTCCTTACCTTTTTTCCTGATGGTCTGTCTTGGAGATCTTGCCATATGAGAGCGTACAGTGTCTCATCTTCAGAAGCCTGCCAGGTGTCCTTTCCATCATTATCACGTGACTCATTTCTTAAAAAAAGATTTTATTTATTTATTTGACAAAGAGAGAGATCACAAGTAGGCAGAGAGGCAGGCAGAGAGAGAGAGGCAGAAGCAGGCTCCCTGCTGAGCAGAGAGCCCGATGCAGGGCTCGATCCCAGGACCCTGAGATCATGACCTGAGCCGAAGGCAGAGGCTTCACCCACTGAGCCACCCAGGTGCCCTTCACATGAGTCATTTAACTGGTGTTATCTTTTTAAAATTACTAACAAAAACTGGGGCTCCTGGGTGGCTCAGTGGGCTAAAGCCTCTGTCTTCGGCTCAGGTCATGATCTCAGGGTCCTGGGATCGAGCCCCGAATCAGGCTCTCTGTTCCGTGGGGAGCCTGCTTCCACCCCTCTGCCTGCCTCTCTCTGCCTACTTGTGATCTCTCTCTCTGTCAAATAAATAAATAAATGAAGTCTAAAAATAAAATAAAATAAAATTACTAACAGAAACTCATAACCCTAGTCTAACCATGAGAACAACACAGACAAACCCAGACGGAAGGTCATTCTACGAAATAATGTGAGTAGTATACCTCAAAACTCTCAAGACCAAAAACAAGAAAAGTCTGAGAAACTGTCACAACCCAGAGGTGCCTGAAGAGACAACTGAATGTAATGCGGCATTCTGGATGGGACTAAGGAACTGAAAAGCGACATTAGGGGAAAACAACTAAGGATCCAAATAAAGTATGGTGTTGAGTTAATAGCCCATTGATACAGATTCATTAATTGTGACCAATGCATCATACCAATGTAAGATGTTAATTATAGGGAGAACTGGGTAGGACATACCCTCTATACAGGTTTGGGTTTTTTGTTTGTTTGTTTTTTAACGATTTTATTTATTTATTTGACAGAGATCACAAGTAGGCGGAGAGGCAGGCAGAGAGAGAGAGGAGGAAGCAGGCTCCTTGCTGAGCAGAGAGCCCGATGCGGGGCTCGATCCCAGGACCTTGGGCATGACCCGAGCCGAAGGCAGAGGCTTTAACCCACTGAGCCACCCAGGCGCCCCGGTTTGGGCGTTTTTTTAAGAGGTGGGGAAAGGCAGAGGGAGAAAAAGAATATTAAGCAGGCTCCCTGCCCACTCAAGTGTACTCTCTTTCTCAAATAAATAAATAAATAATTTAAAAATAAAGAAATTAAAGAATGAGTCATATTCTTCATCAGTGAAAGGGCACCTGGCTGGTTTAGTCAGAAGATCTCCATGATCAAGACCTGAGCTGAGATCAAGTTAGACCCCCGACCAACTGAGCCACCCAGGCGCCCGGGGGTCTTCATTGTTTTTTAAATAAACTTTTTATTTTAGAATAGTTTTAGCTTTAGATTTCAGAAAACAAACCTGTGGGGGCATCTGAGGGGTTCAGCCAGTGTAGCATCCAACTCTTGATCTTAGCCTGGGTCTCTATCAGGGTCATTGGTTCAGGCCCCACACTGGGCTCTATACTAAAAAAAAAAAAAAGAAAAGAAAAGAGCACCTGGGTGGCTCAGTGGGTTAAGCGGTCCTGCATCAGGCTCCCCTGCCCTGCAGGGAGCCTGCCTCTCCCTCTCCTTCTGCCTGCCACTTCTCCAACTTGTGCTCTCTCTGTCTCAGTCAAATAAGTAAAATCTTAAAAAAAAAAAAAAAAAAAGGAAGGTGCACTTTATGTACAATTATGAAAGAATGTCACAATATATTGGGTCACCTGGGTGGCTCAGTTGGTTAAGCGTCTGCCTTTGGCTAAGGTCATGATCCCAAAGTCCTGGGATGGAGTCCCACATCCCGCCTGCTTCTCCCTCTGCCTGCCACTCCCCCTGCTTGTGCTCTGACTCTCTCTCTAATACATAAATAAAATCTTTAAAAAAAAATATTAAGTGGCGGTGCATCCGGTGGCTCAGTGGGTTAAAGCCTCTACCTTCGGCTCAGGTCATGTTCCCAAGGTCCTGGGATTGAGTCCCGCATTGGGCTCCCTGCTCAGTAGGGAGTCTGCTTCTCCCTCTCCCTCCATGTGCTCTCTCTCTCAAATAAATAAATAAATCTTAAAAAAATAAAAATAAAGGGGCCGTCTGGGTGGCTCAGTGGGTTAAAGCCTCTGCCTTTGGCTCAGGTCATGATCCCAGGGTTCTGGGATCAAGCCCCACATTGGGCTCCCTGCTCAGCAGGAAGCCTGCTTCCCCATCTTTCTCTGCCTGCCTCTCTGCCTACTTGTGATCTCTGTCAAATAAATAAATAAAATCTTAAAAAAATTTTTTGTTTAATATTAAACTACCATTCTTAAATATCTTTAAATATATATATATTTCAATATTTTATTTATTTGACAGAGATCACAAGTAGGCAGAGGCAGGCAGAGAGAGAGGGGGAAGCAGCCTCCATGCCGAGCAGAGAGCCCGACGCTGGGCTCGATCCGAGGACCCTGAGACCATGACCCGAACCGAAGGCAGAGGCTTAACCCACTGAGCCACTCAGCGCCCCTTTAAATATATTTTTAAAAAAGATTTTATGTATTTATTCGACACGGAGAGACACAGCGAGAGAGGGAACACAAGCAGGGGAGTGGGAGAGGGAGAAGCAGGCTTCCCATGGAGCAGGGAGCCCGATTCGGGGCTTGATCTCAGGACCCTGGGATCATGACCTGAGCTGAAGGCAGATGCTTAACGACTGAGCCACCCAGACACGCCCTTAAATATCTTTAAATACTAAACTACCACTGGAACTAGGCTTTCAGGTGTCGCTGGTCTCAGGTATCTGCTAATCTCAGCCTGTGGTCTGGTTGGTTTTTCAGGAATCTTCAGAAATCCGTCCCAGCTATTTGCGATGCTGCCCAAACCTGGGATCTATTACTTCCCCTGGGAAGTCAGTGCTGGCCAAGTTCCCGATGGGGGCACACTGAGAACCTTTGGCAGGTGAGAATGTTTTATTTTTGTCATCGGGTGTGGGGATATTTCAATTCCTCCCACACACACCCCAGCCCTGCCAGAAAAAGACAAACAAACAGTTAAAATGTTATTATAAACTTGTCTAGTTTTTTTTTTAAGATTTTTATTTATTTTAAGATGTTTTATTTATTTATTTGACAGGTAGAGATCACAAGTAGGCAGAGAGGCAGGCAGAGAGAGGAGGAAGCAGGCTCCCCACGGAACAGAGAGCCCGATGCGGGGCTCGATCCCAGGACCCTAAGATCATGACCTGAGCTGAAGGCAGAGGCTTTAACCCACTGAGCCACCCAGGCGCCCCTAGTTTTTTATTTTTTAAGTTTTACTTTTTCAAGTAATCTCTACACCCATCGTGGGGCTTGAACTCACGACCCGAGATCAAGAGTCACACACACCTCTTACTGAGCCAGCAGGGCATCCCTTGGCAACGTATTTTTTAAATGCTAAAACATGAATTCGTTTTCTTTGGGAAAAAGACAGATAGTCCAAAGAAGTGTGAAGAAAGCAATCCCACTCTCTGGACAGCCACTGCTAACCTTTTGGTTATCTAGACACACTCACATGTAGGGATGTACGTGACCGTGGGGATGGGCATGGGTTCACACCACGTTCTTCAGGGAAGCGCAGATTCACACCACCGCAGGATACTCTTGCAGCGGGCCCAGCCGACTAGCTGAATTGGCTGTTGAAAGCAGATGCCGATGAAGATGTGGAGCAGCTGTAGCTCCTCAACCCTCCCCGTGGAAATGTAAAATGGCACAACTGCTTTGGAAAAGAGCCTGCAGTTTCTTTAAAAGCTGAACACATATTTAAACACGGGGCGCCCGGCGCGCTCCGTTGGTAGACCATGAGACTCTCGATCTCAGGGTTGTGAGTTCGAGCTGCACGTTGGGTGTAGAGATCACTTTAAAAAAATAAAATCTTAAAAAATAATAATAATAACAACATAAAATATAAATAAGCAAATAGAGACTTAGAAAAAAAAGAAAGAAAGGAACCAGGCCAAAAAAAACAAAAATTACATGTTGTATGGTTCCATTTATATAAAAATTTAGGACATGCCAAAAAAAAAAAATTCTAAAGTGGAAAAAAAAAAAAAGCAGGCCAGTTGCCCGCAAGGATTGCCCGGGTAGGGCATATTGGAGGATTGTGAAAATGCACAAGGGAACAATGTGTTCGTTATCGATTGTGTGGACAGCTGCTCAAGTGCATGTGGTGTCACAGTGTGTCCTTTAAATATGTGTGGTCTATTATGTTTCAGTTCTACCCAAGTAAAACCAGAGGGGAAATGCATATGTTACAGAAGGTTAAACAGGAGGAGGGCAAAAGACTTGAACAGACACTTCGCAAAAGAGAATATCCGTAACACCTAGCAATTATCCAAAAAGTAAACAATTTTGCATATGACAGTTAAAAAATACACATATAGGGGAACACCTATGTGACTCAGTCATTAAGCATCTGCCTTCGGCTCAGGTTATGATGCCAGGGTCCCGGGATCGAGCCCCGCATCGGGCTCTCTGCTCAGCAAGGAGCCTGCTTCTCCCTCTCCCGCTGCCCTTACCCACCCGTCTCTCTTGTATTCTCTCTCTCTCAAATAAATTAATAAAATCTTTAAGAAGCCAACCAACCAATAGCCACAACGACACAGTATTTTCCGGCCCGCTAGGACACTAGGATGGCTAAAATTAAAAAGACTGACAACCAAGTCCTGGCCAGATGTGGAGAGTCACTAGAACCCTCACACGTTGCTGCTGGGAGTGTACAGTAGCACAACCGTCTTGAAGAACAGTTCCTCAGTTTCTCTTAGAGTTGAACAGACGGGTTGATCAAATGACTTTACGCTCCCACCCGGGTATTTGCCCAAGAGAAATGAAAATCTATGTCAGCAAAGAGATCGGTCTGTGAAAGTTCATACCAGTTGATTCTTCGTAGCCCGACACTGGCAGGAAACCAGACAAGCTGATGAACAGATTCACAAGCCGTTTTCAATAATTTCACCAGAATTGCCACTGAGGGGTAGGAGTAAAGCACCGATTTACCCAGCAGTACGACGAGTCTGGAAACCGCCATGCTGAGTGAAGGACGCTCGGCTCAAGAGAGGACGTGCTGTTGTGCCCCTATGTACATGAGGTGCCGGAGTGAGAAAACGAGCCCGTAGAAAACGAACGAACCCGAGAAAACGAACCACGCCAGTGGTTGCCTGGTGTGGGAGATGAGGAGCTTGAGTAGTGGCACAAGTGAACTTTAGGGGGTGACGGAAATGGGCCACATCTTAATTGAGGTGCTGGTTACACCCGTGTATACTTTTTGTCAACGCCCCTTAAACGGGTGCCTTGTAATGCATGTAATTTCCATCTTCACCGTTTAGACTGAAAACAGTTTTTTCTTGTTGCCACCATTTTTATTTCTCTGATCAGAGACCCATGGGTTTCCCAGAACCCTTTGAGCTTTCTGTGTTTGTGCTATTTGTGGACAGAACTGATTGATCGCACTTTCCCTGACCTGCAGGTTGTGCCTCTACGACATGACCCAATCCCGAGTGACCCTGAGAGCTCAGCACGGATCTGACGAGCACCAGATCCTGGTCTGCACCAAGTTGGTGGAGCCGTTCCAAGCCCAGGTGGACTCCCTGTACCTTGTTCTTGGAGAGCTCGAGCACCAGGGTAAGCCCGTGGCTTCACGTTCCCTTTTCATGCAGGGTCCTGGGTGGGGCAGTCTTCGGTTAGGACTGGGCCTGGCTTCTGACCCTGCAGGAGTCCCTCCCTAGGGTTAGCTTCCCTTCCAGATCGGCCCACAAGTTCAAGGACTCATGGAAACAGATGTGATCGGGCTCAGTGGACCTGCTCTAGGGGTGCGCAAGGGGAGAGAAATCATTAATTTCTAAAGGCCAACCACTAACCAGGCCTGGTCCTACACCACTGCCTTCAGTCTTTTTTAATTTGCCCAGCAGGTCTTAAACTGAGTCTTTTTTTTTTTTTTTTTTAAGATTTTATGTATTTATTTGACAGAGAAATCACAAGTAGGCAGAGAGGCAGGCAGAGAGAGAGGGAGAAGCAGGCTCCCCGCCGAGCAGAGAGCCTGATTCGGGTCTCGATCCCAGGACCCTGAGATCATGACTTGAGCTGAAGGCAGAGGCTTCACCCACTGAGCCCACCCAGGCGCCCCTTTAAACTGAGTCTTATTGTTGCTGTTCCATAGATGAGAAAAGTCAGGCAAGGAGAGGATGGCGCTACAATAACAGGCCAGGGAGTCAGAGTAAGAGAAATAGGAGGGAAGGAATCCCAGCAACCTGGGAGAAACTCTCTGGCATCAAAAGTTGAAGGCTCTCGGGCGTCTGCGTGGCTCAGTCCATTAAGCATCTGCCTTTGGCTCAGGTCATGATCGAGACCCGAGTCAGGCTCCCTGATCAGTGGGGAAACTGCTTCTCCCTCTGTGTGCTCTCTCCTCTCTCTCTCTCAAATAAATAAATAAAATCTTAAGAGTTGAAGGTTGCAGGGCACCTATGTGGCTCAGTCGTTAAGCGTCTGTGTTCAGCTCAGATCATGATCCCGGGGTCCTGGGATCCAGCCCCACATCGAGCTCCCTTCTCTTCGGGAAGCCTGCTTTTCCGTCTCCCACTCCCCCTGCTTGTGTTCCTCTCTCGCTGTCTCTCTCTCTCTGTCAAATAAATAAAATCTCTTTTTTTAAATGCTGTAGTTAATACCTCATGCACAGTCTTTGTCCATTTTCTGATTATTTCTTCACGATTGTTTCCTAAAAGTAGAAGTGCTCTATTGAAGGGTTCAAACATTCATATTTCTTACTTTGCTTATTTATTTTTTTAAAGATTTTATTTATTTATTTGACAGAGATCACAAGTAGGTAGAGAGGCAGGCAGAGAGAGAGAGAGGAGGAAGCAGTCTCCCCGCTGAGCAGAGAGCCTGACACGGGGCTCCATCCTAGGACCCTGGGATCATGACCTGAGCTGAAGGCAGAGACTTAACCCACTGAGCCACCCAGGTGCCCCTCTGTATGAGTTCTGTCCCCCCCCCCTTTTTTTAAATGCCATTTATTAGAGAACTTGGGTCTGGAATTGGCTGATTGCTTCCTCCTGGCTGCCCTAAACCTTCTTTCCCCTTTTTCTGAACGGACTGGTTCAGGGACAGCTCACAGTTGATGAAGAAAAGTTCTTTAGAGAAGAATCATAGTGCATAAACTCAGGAAATGTCTAAAATCACCTCTTTCAAAGTCCTGATGAAATAATGAATCCAGGCAACGATGTTATCACTGGCTGCTCCTACCGCTCCATGGCTCCATCTGTCCAGAAAGGGTGGCAGGAACGCTGCACCGCAGGGATCAGCCAGCAACACCTAGCCCTGCCCCAAGGCCACGCTGGAGAAGCCGGTGGGATCAGCAGCGACACACCTGGGGGTCACAGGCAGCAACACCTCCAGGTGACCTTGCCCCAGCCACCACCACCCCTCCCCGCCCCCAACCAGAACCGGGATGATCAAGCAGAGTTCTCCCTGGGCTCTGGCTCCTTGACTGCTCGTTATTTTCATCACCATCTATGTGTGTTTTCCTTTCTTAAAAAAAGACTTCCCCCTAAATTTCTTTTTTTTTTTTAAGATTTTATTTGTTTATTTGACAGAGATCACCCTCCCACGGGGACTTTGCCCTCTCGACTGAGTCCTTCACCTGCTCCCGCTGCCTCTTCCCTTTGAGGATATAAATCACTCAAGCTTATTCCATATTAAAATAAGAACAGTGTCATCAGCTTCTGCTCTGTTTCCCTCGCTCTGTCTGGCCCTCCTTCCCTGCTCGGGCAGACGTCCTAAGGGAAGGTCTGTTCTTGCCCTCACCCCCTCCCTTGCAGTCCCGCTGCCCTGGTCATTCAGTGCCCCCATTGCTCCGCGTGTGTCCAACTTGCGAGAAATTCCCCTCAAGGACTCTGCAGCCGTCTTGTCCGTAGACTCTGTTCTCCCCTCCTTGCAGTATTTCTTCAAATGCTGCTCCTTGATCCCAGTTACGAGGACCTGCAGATGGACTGCCAGAACTGCCCTTACGTCAGAACGTCCATATGGGACAGAACGTCCCAGAACGTCCCTTATGACACTCCTATATCTTAAGGTCACTCCATGTTTTAATAATGTTTTTCATTGGGGCACCTGGTGGCTCAGGGGGTTAAAGTCTCTGCCTTTCGGGACGCCTGGGTGGCTCAGGTCATGATCCCAGCGTCCTGGGATGGAGTCCCACATTGGGCTCCTGCCTCTGCCTGCCACTCTGTCTGCCTGTGCTCGTTCGCTCTCTCTCCCTCTCTCTCTGACAAATAAATAAATAAAATCTTTAAAAAAAATAAAGTCTCTGCCTTTGGCTGGGGTCATGATCCCAGGGTCCTGGGATCCCCAGGGTCCTGGGATCGAGCCCCGCATCAAGCTCTCTGTTCAGCAGGGAGCCTGCTTTTCCCTCTCTCTCTGCCTGCCTCTCTGCCTACTTGTGATCTCTGTCTGTCAGATAAATAAATAAAATCTTTAAAAAATAATAATGTTTGGGGCACCTGGGTGGCTCAGTGGGCTAAAGCCTCTGCCTTTGGCTCAGGTCATGATCCCAGGGTCCTGGGATCGAGCCCCGCATCGGGCTCTCTGCTAGGTGGGGAGCCTGCTTCCCTATCTCTCTCTCTCTCTGCCTGCCTGTGATCTCTCTGTCAAATAAATAAATCTTTAAAAAAAATAATAATGTTTTTCATTCACAGAGAGACAATACGTTGCTCAGTTTACGGATCGCACTGAGTGTGTAGACTGCTCTAAGTAGCATCTTCTTCGGGGTCTTTTCTGGTTCCACACAAGTGGTAGGATTATTTGTTTCCTTTTTGTCCCTCAGTATAAATCTAGGAGGAAGGGTTTTCCCACGCTGACAGGAGGAAAGAGCTGACAGGCATCATGTGAGGAAAGTTCTGTGCAGGATGCCTGGGTGGCTGAGGCGGTTCAATATCTGCCTTCAGCTTGGGTCATGATCCCAGAGTTCCAGGACCGAGTCCTGCATCAGGCTCCCTGCTCAACAGGGTATAAATAAATAAATAGGAAAGGGAGGGAGGGAGAAAGGGCGGGAGGAAGGAAGAAAAAGAGGTCTAGAGTAGGAGGAAGGCACGGCATGACCTATCTAACCAAAGCGCCTGTATCTCAAAACCACATCAAAAGGAAACAGGTTATCCTAGAACATTGAATGTGTTTGTTGACCTGTCCAGAGAATATAAAGAACATGGATTTAAAAAAAAACAAAAACCCTGGGCACCTGGGTGGCTCAGTCCGTTGAGCATCTGACTCTTGATCTCAGTTCAGGTCTTGATCTCAGGGTTGTGAGTTGTGGAGCCTGCTTAAAAAAACCTGAAAATACAAACAAACAAACATGTCAGGGCAGGCCCAGGTGTCTTTTCTGCTTGCCCTCGCCAGCTCGCTGGCACATCTTTCCATCAACACAGCATGTGCTAGAAGCACCTCCCAGCCCCTCGTCCGGGTGGGGTGACTTGACCCTACAAGGCCAAACTCTCCCCTTGGATTTACTAATTATGCTGTTCTCTTTGCCCCAGTTTCCAATGCCAGGGGGCCCAGTATGCCAAGGGGACCCTTCCCTTAGTACAGATGGAGAAGTGGGATGGTGACTGAGACCCCCTTCAGCCCCAGGCACTCGAGGCAGGGAAGGTGTCAGGAATTAAGACGACAAAGGACAGAGGTCGAGGGGGCAGCTGTCCTGCCCTTCCTCCTGCAGAAGTGGGATTTTCCGGCTATCCCCTAAGTTCCAGACACATGCAATAGTGTGCAGCAGGCTCACTGTTCTGAGGCCCAAGTAGAGAACAATGACCAGCATCCCGGATACCATCCTTCAAACTCGTCCTGAGAGCAAGTCCGGGGGAAGCAGCTGGAATGCATCCGGGGCGTTGCTGACACGGGGGATCAGTCCCTGCTAGTGCCTTGTGCTTGTGTCTTTCAGATGGAGGGTCCGTGGTGAAGGCCCGGGTGCTCACTTGTGTGGAAGGCATGAATCTACCCTTGTTAGAACAAGCTGTCCAGGAGCAGAGGCGGTACCAGCAAGAGAGGGACAGCAGCCAGTAGGAAATTGCAGTTCCTGGCAGCCGTCCCCCCGAGCCTGCTCCCGATGCCAAGCCCACCAGGGATGCCTGAGCAGAGAAGATGCAGACCTTCCCGAGGGAAGGCCCTTTTCTGGGGCCCGAGAGAAGAGGAGGGGTTGCTCATTGGATTGTTCCAGACAGACACACACACACACACACACACCGGGCCAGGAGCCTGTGGGAGGCTGAGCTGTGGGGTGCTGGGGGTTGAGCCTCAAGGGGGCATATGGAGGGTTCTGGAAGGTTCTCATGAATAAAGGCCCCGGTGGGGGAGACCTCGCATTGTGTGCATGTGGTGCAGCGCCGGCGGGGGCCAGCAGGGGGAGCCGTGGAGCAGGCAGCCCGCCGGCAGTGAGGCCCCTGGAGCCCAGGGTTTCTGGTGAATTCTGGGCTGGGGTTTGTGGGAGGGGTGCTGGGGCCCCCCAGGGCCCTGGGGGTGGGCCCAAGATGCAGGGGGGCTGCCCCCACTGAAGTTCTGCCCTCAGAGGAGGCCGGGCTACCCCAGACGGTTGGGGCATGGCCCCTCAGCCTGGCCGTGAGGCCTAGGGCAGGGCTGTGGTTCTAGGAACCCTTCCTGACCCCTGACCTCTGTCCCGGGGCTGACTCCAGCCTCCCAGGCCACCCTTCTGGGAGGCCTTGGCCCCCAGAGCCTGGGCCTGGCGGGGCGGAGGCAGGGGCCCTGCTGAGAAGTTTGGGCCCTCCTGCGCCCCGTAGCCGGGCACCTTCCTGCCTGGGCTGGGCTGGTTCCTGGGGATGGGGGGTGGGCAGGGGGAGCCTAGGCCTGGGTGGGGGCTGGGCAGGGTGTTCTGTGGAGGCCGGAGGGGCAGCAGGGGTGCTGGGTGTGGCGGTGAATGCCCCAGGCGCCCTCTGTTTCCTGGGCAGCTCTGCGGCTATGGATGTGTTCCAGAAGGTAGAGAAGATCGGAGAGGGCACCTATGGGGTGGTGTATAAGGCCAAGAACAAGGAGACCGGGCAGCTTGTGGCCCTCAAGAAGATCAGGCTGGATTTGTGAGTGCCGCCCCGGCCCCTGAGACACCGCCCCCCTCCCGCCCGGGGGCGACCCCTGTCCCTCAGCTCCTCCATGTCTGCACGTGCAGGGGGAGAGGGGGCGGTGGGGGGGACACGGGGGGCAGCCCTTGCGGTCCTCCTCCCGGCCACACCTCGCCCAGGGCCCCCGGTGGTGTGAGGATGTGCTGAGGGGCACAGGGCCCTCTTGCGGGGGGCCAGGCCCTTCTTACGGAACACGGAACACACAGGGGACTCCCTCGGGGCAGAAGCCTCCACTGCTGTCCCCTCCTTTCCCGCAGGGAAACGGAGGGAGTCCCAAGCACAGCCATCAGGGAGATCTCCCTGCTCAAAGAGCTTAAGCACCCCAACATCGTCAGGTGAGGTGGGCGAGGAGGTGGGGAGGCCGGGTCCGCCAGGGGGGCCGCGTAGTGACTCGTGTTCCCCGGCCAGGCTTCTGGACGTGGTGCACAGTGAGAAGAAGCTTTACCTGGTGTTTGAGTTCCTCAGCCAGGACCTGAAGAAGTACATGGACTCCGCCCCAGCCTCCGAGCTGCCGCTGCACTCGGTCAAGGTAGCGAGGGAAGGCCGGGGAGGCCCGGAACGCCGCGCCCAGCCTGCCCCGCGTCCGCTCAGCCGCCCCCCTCCGCTCGCTCGGGCAGAGCTACCTCTTCCAGCTGCTGCAGGGGGTGAATTTCTGCCACTCGCATCGGGTCATCCACCGAGACCTGAAGCCCCAGAATCTGCTCATCAATGAGTTGGGTGCCATCAAGCTGGCTGACTTCGGACTGGCTCGAGCCTTCGGGGTGCCCCTACGCACCTACACCCACGAGGTACTGCCGCACAGACGGGGGGGTTGGGGGGGCGGAGGCCAGCTGAAGGGCCATCACCGGAGCACTCGGCCGCCCCACTGGCGCTGCTTTCTCGCCCCCACAGGTGGTGACGCTCTGGTACCGCGCCCCCGAGATCCTCTTGGGTAGCAAGTTCTACTCCACGGCCGTGGATGTCTGGAGCATCGGCTGCATCTTTGCGGAGATGGTAGAGGGAGGGACAGATGTGGCCACAGGGAGGCCACAGGCAGGGTCCTGCTGGGGTGGGGCTGGGACTCCGATTCCCCTGTGGGAGGCAGACTCCAGGGTGTTTGGGCCTGGCTACATGACCAAGGAAGCAAACTATATTCCAGAAAAAAGCCGGGATTCTTAGCACAGCCCTGGGGAGCATATCTTATCTGGAGTTGGATTCTGTAGGATAAGAGGGTGGACCGGACCCCACACCTCCTCTTCCTCATTTCAGGTGACCCGCAGAGCCCTGTTCCCTGGTGACTCTGAGATTGACCAGCTCTTCCGAATCTTTCGGACCCTGGGGACACCCAGTGAAGCCGTGTGGCCAGGGGTCACCCAGCTGCCCGACTATAAGGGCAGCTTCCCCAAGTGGACCAGGAAGGGGCTGGAGGAGATCGTGCCCAGTCTGGAACCAGAGGGCAAGGACCTGCTCGTGGTAGGTCCAGGAGGGAGGCAGGGGAGGGCAAGAATGGCTGTTGCGCCCACTGGAAGTGTCTCTGCCGGCCAGCCCCGTGTCGCCCCAGTGCCCTCTGAGTCCAGCAGGCCTCTTTTCTGACCCTGAACACAACCAGCTTGTCCCTGTCCCTGTGCATCTTGATCGTTCAACCCAGAGGCTCCTCCCCAGATAAGTCCAGCACACGCGTGTCCTTTTAAAACATCTTTCTTCTGGTTAGCTTTGTTTTTATGCTGATACTTGTCCCCCACCTTTTTTTTTTTTTAAGATTTTATTTATTTATTTGAGAGACAGAAAGAGAGCAGAGGGGAGAGGGAGAAGCGGGCTCCCCGATAAGCAGAGAGCCTGACACAACGCTCGATCCCAGGACCCTGGGATCGTGACCTGAGCCAAAGGCAGACGCTCAATTGAGTCTCCCAGGCGCCCGATACTTACCCTTTTTCTGTGAGCTTCTGCCAGCGGGGAGCACGCCTCCTTCGCAGTCGCTGCTCTTCACGTGAGGCTGTTTCCTGCTATCTGGGCCCCTGCCACAGTCCGAGTAACCTGTGCTGTTGCAGCCTCCTGACCCATTGGGCTGGCCCAGGCCAGACTGCCCAGAAGGCCTCAGGCAGAGCCGTCCATTGCCCACAAAGACTCAGGACCACGTCTGTCTCTTTAATCTGGTGTTGGGCCAGAGGAAGGCAGGGCAGTATTTTCATCTTTCCAGGGGCCTGTGTGTATCTACCAGCCCAGCGCCAGCAGGAAGGCATATGCCTCCAGCCCAGGCTCTTAGCGCTCCATCCGGCTACTCCCAGGCAAGGGTCCTTCCACAGCCTAGCTGGGGCTTAGAGTTCCTAATATGCTCCCGAGACAGGTTTGGCCCTCTCCTTCCTGGTCCCTGGAGAGAAGCCTGTCTCCCCCAGAAGCAGGCACGAGGCCAGGGAACCTCAGGTGGGAAGAAGATGGACGGACTCAGCCTCTAGTCTTACAGAGCCGGGGATGACTTCCCCGGCCGGCCTAGATCCAGTTCCTCGTCCCCGGATTCCGGGAGGGGCCAGAACTGGCTGGCGAGCCGGGAGGCAGTGGTGGCACGCAGTTCTAGATTGAAGGCAGCTGCTCTGGGGTTTGGGGCCCCCCACCTGGGGCCTGGAGGGCAACTCCTCTCCCGGCCTGGCCACCCCACGGCTCAGTCTCTTTCCTCCTCCTCCTTCCTCCGCAGCAACTCTTGCAGTACGATCCCAGCCGGCGGATCTCAGCCAAGGCCGCCCTTGTGCATCCGTACTTCGCCGCCGCGGGGACGCCCCCAGCACCTCACCAGTGCGTGCTGGAGCGGTTCTGCCGCTGAGAAGGCCCGAGCCTCCCCGCCTCTCTCCAGCCGCTGCCCCTGCTGCCTCCCCACCCACTGCCCCAGAGAGAGAACAGCAAAGCTCTGAGTTTGGCCTTGGCCGCCAGAGGGCTGAGTTTGAGTTAGTTCCGCCCACAGGTTAGCAAGTTCCCGTGTTGTTGGCTGGTTTGCGTTGCCGTTTCCAGATGGGGGCACGGAAGCGCCGTGCCCTGGGGGGACGGGGATCCTTAGAGACTGCGTCCCGGGCTCTGGAACAGCGGACACCAAGGAGAGTGCGAAGCCCGCCCCAGCTGGCGGCAAGATGGGGCCAGACCCGCCCGCCCCGCCCCTGCCCCAGCGAAAGGGGCGCTGCCCCCTGCTGGTCATTATGGCTTTAAAATGTTTTGGGGGGAAGAGCTGCCTTCCAGCGAAGAATGCAAGCTAAACAGGAAGCGGCCGAGGGAGAGGGCCTGTTCCTGGTCGCAGCTTGGGTGAGCGTGCGCACCGGTTCTGGCAGTTGCCTTGTACTTAGCATATACTTACGTTCGCTTGCCTCTGGCTTTAAGAACAGGAAATAAAAGTGATGTATTCCTGAGTTTTCCAGTGTTTTTCTCCCCAAGGGGTAACCAGGGACTTGCTGACCAGGGAGAGGTAGACAGAGGGCTGGAAAGCATTCCTGGCCCGAACCGAGACCCAGAACAGAGGGAGAGGGCCCTTCCCCTCTGGCCGTTCATGATCTTCCCACGACCTGGCAACATACCCTCCCGGGTCCAGGGAGCCGAGGCCCCTGGAAGCACCTGTTCCCTTGGCAGGGCTGGTTGGCGTGTCCGCATCCCACCTGGGAAGGACCCTGAGCATCTGTCCCTTGTGCTCGTGGCTCAAACAAATCAATGACGCATTCCCAAACGCTAGCTAGATGCTGGGAGAATTCGTTTATTGGAAGCACTGGGTGGGCGCGGTGGGGGGGTAGGAAAAACAGATGTGCTGATCTCGGGGTCTGGGGATGGACTGGGCATCAGAGTTAGGGGAGGGGGCCCAACACCACAAACTTTTGAGTAATAGCATCGCGATCCGACGGGGTGGGGGGGGCCCGCCCCCTCGGGTTGGGCTGCTCTGGGGTAAGGGGTGCCTGCGTCCCCCTCCCCACCACGCGCGCTCCCCAAGACTGCTCGGGGCCCTCAGCGCCGGCAGCGCAGGAGCCGGGGCGAGGCGGGGCGGTAGCAGCGGTAGCCCTCCAGCGTGGCGGGGAGCAGCAGCAGGCCGCTCAGGGGGTCTCTCCGGCAGCGCCCCATCGCCTCCTTGTAGCTTATCCGCTCCCCGGAGATGGGGTCTGTTAAACCCTTCTCGTAGCCGGCCTCCTCCTGCAGGAGCTGGGCCAGCTCTTCGCTGATCATTCCGGAGAGCACGGCCTGGGGGACAGGGATACGGCCGGTCCTCTTGGGGTCGATGAGCCCCCCGGTCAGGTGCTGCGCCTGCAGGTGTGGGAGCACGCTCTCCTGTGGCATCCAGCCCTTCTGGATGGCCTCGCCCACCGACAGCCTCTTCTTGGTGACGGGATCCTCGATGCCAGTGAAGGCCTTCTGGGCATTGAGCAGCCTCTGCGTTGAGGTGTTCTCGATCAGCCCCCTCTCCATAGCCTTGTGCACAGAGTAGCGCTCCCGGCTGAGGAGGTCCACGATGCCCCCAGTGGCCGCCTGGGCCTCCAGCAGCTTCTGCCCCGTGATGGGGTCCAGCATGTTCTTGGCCACGGCTGTCTTGATGGTGCATTTGTTGTCTGTGGTTGTGTCATAGATGCCGGCGATGGGGAAGCTGTCATCTGTGAGCCCGAGAGAGACGCTGGGAGAGAAGAAGCTGGAGCCCTGGGGGGCTGGGGAGGCGAGCGGGGACTTGGAGATGATGGAGCCAATGGAGAGTGAGGAGCAGGGCTTAGTCTCCCCTGCCACGAGCAGCGCGAACTCGGAGATGGGGAGGTGGCCGTCCTTGTAGAGATGGTACTCCTCCTTGGAGATCCGCCGGCAGCGCAGGGCGGCCTCGATAGAGTACTGCTTCCCGCTCTTGCGGTCCAGGAGCACCGACTCCTCGCCACAGGGGCCCGAGGTGGTGACCTCCTCCCAGTCGCACTCGAGCTCCTGGAGCTGGAGGTACTGGCCTCGGTCGATGACGCCCCTCTTGTAGGCCTCATACGGGGACATGTCCTTGCCGGTCTCAGGTTCGAGGATGGAGATCTTGGTGGAAAGGTTGGTCTCTCGCATCTGGGTCTCCTGGTTGAGCTCCTCCCTGCTCACCTTGGCGTGGAGGTCCCGGAGGGTCCTCTCCTTCTCGTAGATCTGGTCCTTCTCACGGAGGATGGCTGCCTCGAGCTGCGAGAGCTCCTGGCCCCGCTGGGCGGCCTTCTGCCGCTCGCTCTTGGTCTTCTGGTTCAGCAGCTTGGCCTCCTCCTGCAGCTGCAGCACTTTCTGCTGCTTCTGCCTCTCCAGCTCCCGCAGCTCCTGCTGCAGCTGCCGGCGCTCCTGGTCCGCCTGGTCCCGGGTCTTGTGGAGCTCGGCCTCCTCCCGGGCCCAGGTCCGCCCCAGCGCCTCAGCCCGGTCCAGCCGCTCCCGGAGGTGCCGCACGTCCTCCTCCCGGCTCTGCCGAGCCGCGCGCTCCCTGTTGAGCGCCTCCCATGCCCGGGACCGCTCACCTTCCAGCACCCGGTCCTTCTCCACCCTGATCACTTCCTTGTAGATGGTCTTCTCTTGCGATTTGGTGGTCTGGAGGACGTCGATCTGGACCTGCAGGTTCTTGCACTCCCGGTGCAGCTCTGTTACCTGGGTCTTCTCCTGGTCCAGGTCCTGCCGCAGGGCCTCTGCCGACTTCTCCAGAGCCGGGTCCTTCTCCAGCTTGACCACCTCCTCCATGATGATCTTCTCTTGCACCACGGGAGGCCGCTTCTCCAGCTCCTGAATCCTCAGGGTCAGCTGCCGCAGCTCCCTCTCCGCGGCCAGCTTCTTGTTCCGGTCCTCCTGGAAGCTGAGCAGGCTCTCCTTCTCCTGCACGGCCGCCCGGAGCTGCTGCACCTCTCGCTCCAGCTGCCGCCGCCGGCCCGCCTCCTCATCCAGGCTGCGGCTCAGCCGGCTGTGGTCCTCGCGGAGCTTGGGGTCCTTCTGGGTGACCACCACCTCCTGCACCACCACCTTCTCCTCGGGCCGCCTCCTTTCCAGCAGCAGGTACCTGTTCTGCAGCTCGTGGACGGCATCCTCGGCGGCCCGCCTCTTCTGGGCGGCTTCTCGCACCTCCTGGCGCAGCCGCTCGGCCTCCTTCTCCAGGACCGGGTCCTTCTCATGGCGCACCACCTCCTTGTTCACCGTCTTGGTCTCCACCTTGGACCGCTCCCGCTTCCACTCGTCGCGCTCCCCCTGCAACCGGATGAGCTGCTCCTGGGCCCGCCCGCTGCCGTTGACGAGCTCGTTGAGCTGGGCCTTCAGGCGGTCGATCTCCCGCAGCACCTCGGGGCTCCTCTCGTGCTTCACCAGCTCACGGGTCACCTCCTTGTACTCCACCGTGGGCTTCCGGGCCCGGAGCGCGGCCAGGTCGGGCAGCAGCGCCTCCACCTCCTGCTCCGCGCGGCTCCTCCGGCCGGCCGTCTCCTGCAGCTGGGCCCTGAGCCGCGCCATCTCGCGCTGCGTCTCGGGAGCCACCTGGAAGGTCTCGTGCACGCGCTCCTGGGCCCGCACCGTGGGCCTCCGCTCCTCCGCCGCGCGGCACTTGCCGCGCAGGTCCTCCAGCTCCCGCGCCAGCGCCGCGTCCCTGCTCCTGGCCTCCTCCAGGAGGCGCCTCAGCCTGGACGCCTCTTCGAGAAGGCCCGGGTCCTGCTCCACCTTCTTCACCTCCTTCACGATCACCTTGGGCTCCACGGCGCCGATGGCGCGCTCTAGCTCCCCAACGCGAGCCTGCAGCTTGGCCGCCGCCTCGGCCGCCGCCGTCCTCCGGCCCGCGTCCTCCTCCACCTGCCGCCTCAGGGCCTGGGCTGCCTTGAGCATTTCCAGGTCCTTCTCCACCTTGACCACTTCCTTCACCACGACCTTCTCCTTCACGTTCGGCGCCTTCTGCTCCAGGGCCAGCAGCTCCTTCTTCAGCGCCTCTAGCCGGGCCGAGACGGCGGCGTTCTCCCGGCGCAGGTGCTGGAGCTCGCCGCTGAGCTGGGCCGCCTGGCTCTCCAGACCAGGGTCCCTCTCGATCTGGGTGACCTCCTTGGTCAGCAGGTGAGGCTGCGTGGCCCTCTTCTTGCTCTCCAGCTGGACGACCTTCTGGGCCACCGCCTCCAGGTCTGCCTGCAGGTCGGCCCGCTTCTTGCCTTCGTCCTCCAGCTGGGACCTCGCCCTGGACAGGCTGCTCTCCAGCTGGGGGTCCCGGTAGAACTCCACCACCTCCTTCTCTTCCAGCCTCTCCAAGGGCCGCTGTGTCCTCAGCTGCAGCAGCTGGTCCCTCTGCTCCTCCAGCTGGTGCTGCACCTGGGCCACCCGCTTCCTCTCCTCCTCCAGCTGCGACTTCAGGGCCTCTGACTCCCTGCCTGCCCGGGCTGGGCCCGCAGACCCCTGCTGTGTGCCATGAGTCACCTGGATATCTTCACTGAGCTCCTTCTGCAGAGTAAGAGGAAGGAGGGAAGCAGACTGGAGCAGGGGGGAGGGAAGGCACGAGCCCCATTTCCACCAGCCCCGCCCCCCCATCGGAGACCCCGCCCTGCTTCCGGAGACTTCCGAGAGGCCCCCAGGGCTGCAGCTGCAGACCCGTGGTGTTTGGATGCAGGATTTTGAGAGGACCCCTCAGGCCCATGATGTTAGGTGCAAGGCAGAGTCCGGGCAGAGTTTGCACTAGAACATGCAAACAGGACGGGTCTCGTTTCCGAGCATTTTCCCCTCTCCTTCCATCTAGGCTCCCGGACATGGGCCCACGCTCCTCTGGGGGAATGCTGGGGTGCTCCTCTGGGTAGGAGAAAGCTGGCAAGTCCCTCAGCCAGACTTGGAGAGTCATAGAGGGCTCCTGTCTCCTGGTCCCCCAGGCATGGAGACCTAGGTGGCCGTTGTGGCCAGTTCTACCTAAGGCTGAAGCCATGGGGATTTTCTCTTGTCCCCACCAGTGGACTGCCCAGTGGTGAAGCTGTGCCCGCCCGGAATGACCTCTCCAGGGCCTGACTCTGAGATGGATACCAGCCTGGAAGAGCTGCTGGGGGGACGATGGGAGGAGGTGGGGAGCTGCTCTCCCCCCCACCCCAGCCGCTGGGGCCCTGGGGCTGCGGGCTGCAGGGCTAGGAGGAAGGGAAGAGGGGGCCAGGTCAACAAGCAGCCCAGGCTGCCTGGTAAGGGGACGCAGGGGCTGTTGTCGCCATACCTTCTCCAGCATCTTTCTGGCAAACTCCAGCTGGTGCAGCTGCTGCTGGTGGGCAGCCGCGAGCTCCGTGTAGGCCTTTGTCAGGCTCTTCTCCTAGAGAGGCCGAAGGAAGGTCAGAGGAGGGCAGGGTCCGCTCCAGCCCTAACAGCTGCAGAGCTGGTGCCGGGGGGACACCAAGCCCCACCGGCCTGTCCCATCTCACCTGCGCCTGGATGCTCTCCTGCAGGGGAGCCACACGGGCTCTCTTGGGAGCTGACCCTGCCTCGGTGGTCTCCAGGGAGCAGCGGTAGGTGTCTGCCTGCAGCTCATAGTCCTGAGCAGGGAGGGAAGGACGACAGGCTCTCCGTCAGTGGCGGCCAATGGGTGTGGTAGAGCAGGGGACCGGTAGAAGGAGAGAGGGGAGAGGAAGGAACGTGCTCACCTGGAGAGCTGCCTGCAGGTCCTGGGAGAGGCGGGACACCATGGCCCTGTCCTGCTCTCGGCCCTGGATCTCCTGTTGCAGCCTCTGCCAGGGAGGAAGTAACTGGGAGGTCAGCACTCACCCAGGCTCCCCTGCAGGGGCCTTGGGTGCCGCCAGCGCCCCACAGGGGCAGGAGGTCGCCTGAGAAACTGCCTTTCCAGGCATGATTCTCTCGAGGAATTCTTTCTTCTGCTTTGGCAGAGTCCCTTCCTTCCCCCTAGTGCCCCTCGGACTCAGGTCCTAGAAGGTGGAGGTTCGCAGCCAGCGCCGCGCGACCCATAGCCTCTGGTTCCTGGCCAGTACATAGCCGGGGACTGGCAAGGATGAGGAAAAGGACGCGGGAGGAGTTGGAGCCCCCAGCAGCATAAAGCTCGATGCCCACCTCAGACCAGATGGACACAGCCTTGCCGGGTAGAGCATTTAGGTTCGGGGTGGGGGGTTGGTGGTCACCCCCAAGGCCTGTGGTCTGAGCTCTGAGGCCTCTTGGAACAGTGGCCACTAGGGGGCCCCGTGCCCTCCAGGTGGCCGGCAGCCCCAGCTCCTCACCTTTTGCGCCTGCAGCTTGTAGGCGATCTGGCTGGGCCCCTCGCTGGGCCGCACCTGGGTGTGGGGCAGGTGCTCCAGCCAGAAGCTCAGGTTGTCCCTGCAGTTCTTGAACTGCTGGTAGGTGAGGCCAACATCCTGCAGCATCTTCTCCCTGCGGGAGGAGGAGGCCCGGAGTGGAGGTGAGCGCTGCCTTCTAGGGACAGGTGAGGGGCGCACGGAGGGGGCTGGGGGGCGCCTCCCTGCCTGGGATGAGTCAGAAGGGCCAAGTGATCCACCGGGCTGATTCCCCCCACTCTGGGCCTGCATTGGAGCTGGGTGTTCAGGGACGGACCAGACCGTCTCAGCCAGGGAGGTGGGTAGGCCCTGGGAGACGGCTACTGTTATTACCCCGTTTCAGAGTTGAGGAAACCAGCCTCAGAGAAGTGAAGCCACCAGTCCGAGGTCACACAGCTCAGCAGCAGCAGCTGCTGTGCACTGTGGGGCGCGCCCAGAGCCCCGATGGCCCAGCCACTCACCGCAGGTCCAGCTGGTCCCCCACAGCGTGGTAGCGGTCGGTGAGGGCCCTCGCCTGGCGCTGCTGGCGAGGCAGGTCTTGGCAGAACTCGTGGAAGTTGTTCTGTAGGGCGCTGCACGCGTGCTCAGTGGCCTTCAGCTCCCGGTGCAGCCCCAGCACGCAGGCCTGCCGTTCCAGCAGCGACCTCCGCAGGCGCTGGGAGAGGAGGGGACACGACGCCATGCACACTCAGGGTTCCACGAGCCGCCATGTGACCCCACCCGCCCATGAATGCTTGGTGAGGCTGTGCCCCGTCCCCCCGGGAGGTCGCCCGGCCCCTCACCTGCAGCTCGCTGACCCTGTCCTGCAGGGCGCCCGGGCCGGCAGGGATGGGGGCCTCCTGCGCCACGGTGGTCTCGAAGCCTCGGATGACCCTGTCCGCGTCCTGGATCTGGCGCTCCAGCCCCAGGGCAGCTCTGGCTCTGTCTCCAGGGGGCCCAAGGTCAGGTGCTTCCTCAGCCGCACCCCGGCAGGGGCCACCCAGCTGTCCCCTTCCCCAGTCCCCGGAGCACTCACTTCTCCCCGTAGAGGCTGCAGAGAACCTGCACGTCGTTGTACTTGTTCTTGACGCTGTTGAGGGCCACCGGCAGGTGCAGGGCAGAGGGGCCCACGGGCCGGGCAGACAGAAACGCCTCACACTCCCGCTGGGCCGCCTCCTTCTCCTCTCCCAGGCCCTGCAGCCGCTGGGCTGTGTCCTGGGGCAGGGAGGGACAGGGTCAGAGGTCTCCCTGCTGGGTCAACCCGACCCTGCCCACCCGGCCTCAGAGTGTGGTGGGGGTGAGCCTGGGCGCAGGCCCCAGACCCGGGGACAGTCCTGGCCCCGAGAGTCCCCATGTGGATGACTGAGGGCCAGTCAGCCTGGCCGAGCCCCAGTGTCCACATCTGAAGAATGATGGGAGGAGGCATCGTGACCCCGTGTTGCTCTGCGCTGCATAGAACGTCAGTGTCCTGTGCCGTCGCCCCAGGTCAGACAGCAAAGCCTGAGCTCTGTCCACGTAGGGTTATTCTGTCCCTCGTCGTCCGCTCATCCGCTCTGAAAGCCATCGGTGCCAGCTCTGCCGAGCACAGCGGTCTCACTGGGCCTCCGGGGCCCCACCCTGACGTGGGAGATGCGGTGACTTCAAGACTCAAGGATGCATGTAGGGGCTGCCCTGTCCCTGCGCAATCGTAACCAGCGACTTGGCCACTCGGCTGTACAAGCCCAGCCCCTGTCGGAGGGGCCGTCGGAGGGGCCGTCGGAGGGGCCGTCGGAGGGGCTGTCAGGGGGGCAGTCGGAGGGGCTGTCGGGGGGCAGTGGGAGGGGCAGTGGGAGGGGCTGTCGGGGGGCAGTGGGAGGGGCCGTCGGGGGGCCGTCGGAGGGGCAGTGGGAGGGGCTGTCGGGGGGCAGTGGGAGGGGCAGTGGGAGGGGCTGTCGGGGGGCAGTGGGAGGGGCATAGGGGGTGCCCACTACTGCCCTCGGCCTCTTTCTGCCCCTGCCTCCCCGCCACCCATCTCCTCCGCACGAGACTCCCTCAGAACCAACTGCAGCCCCTCCCACTCATCCCGCCCCGGCCTCTGACCCGGGAAACGTCCTCACCCCTACCGTACAGGACGGGGGGGGGACAGCAAGCTGCAGGATGGTGGGTACGGACACGACTGGGAAATTTAG
This sequence comes from Taxidea taxus jeffersonii, assembly GCA_003697995.1. Classification (NCBI taxonomy): domain Eukaryota; kingdom Metazoa; phylum Chordata; class Mammalia; order Carnivora; family Mustelidae; genus Taxidea; species Taxidea taxus. Next base: position 516 of record RCUC01092641.1, on the reverse strand, counting down.
GAACCAAACCCAAACCAAACGACCGGTTGGGAAGGACAGAACCCAAACTGCACCCCCCAGGCGTGGGGAGGGACGGAGGAGGCGTTCTTGGTGATGGCGTTTACACGCGGATGCCTGGCCAGGGAGGCGCCCCACCTGCCTCCAGGAGAAATCCCCCCGAAGACGCTTCGGCTTCCTTGCCGCTCTTGGAGGACCGGAGGACCGTCACCAGAACACCTCCCCAGTGCAGGCTACAGGGCCTTTACTCTGGACCCTGCCCCTCTGGAATCTTCCCGGGTCTTAGCGTGCCTCGTTCAGATGAGCTGGGTATTATTGTGTGTCTTTGGTGACGAGGAGACCAAGGCCCAGAGAGGTTAAGTGACTTGCCAGCATCACAGAGCTGGTCGGTGAAGAAGCCGGGACTGGAGCCCTGGACTGTCCACTCCCTTCCTTGCCCTGGGTCCCTGCGGCTGCTCTCACACCTGCTTCATCCTTGGTTCACACACCCCCAGCGCAGGACTGTTTCTCATCCCCCCC
>RCUC01092615.1:0-14665 GCA_003697995.1 Taxidea taxus jeffersonii | reverse complement strand
GAACTTTTTCTATTTTCATTGTACTGAGAACTAGTAATATGGTTTTATTAATAAACAATAATCCTGGAAAAACATACAAAGAACTTCTATAAATATTATCTCATTTAAGAATCACTCAAGCTTTTTGATATGTCCATCATATCATGTTCATTTTACAGATTAGGGTTCATGTACAAAATGATTTTTCCCAGCTTTTCCAACTAGTCAAAGACAAAGCTGGAGGCCAAATCTCTCCCCAAATGCCATCTCCTTCTCTGTATTGTGAAATCTAATAATTTTTGTGTCCACCATAGCATCTACTTGGCACAAATGCATTCCATAAATATTTGTGGAATGAATGAGTGACGTAAATCACTACATAAGGTATTTCAAGTTATTATCATAGGTCAAAATCTGAACTATCTCATAGGTCAAAACCACAAGACCTTGAATTTGGAGCCTAAGAAGACACAGCAGGTAGCACTGCAGGTCTTTCTGATGGGTCAAATCCCTATGTGGTAGACACCGGCAGGGCAATCCCAGCACAGTAATATCAAACAGTAATGCATGGTGCATTCTGGTTTATAATGCAGACCACTTTCTGTTAGAGGAATGGGTTGAAATGGTTTAACCTGAAGGTGAATTTCTAGATTCAAGCAGATGGTCACTGATTTGGTCATAACTGATTACTAGCCTTGTGACTTCTTTTTAAATTCTGATTTCTGATTTCCTGTTTAAATTCTGATTTTTCTTTAACTTTCAAATAAATATAAGGCAATTGGCGGTATGCATTTAGAATATTTATTTATTGTAGAATTCACTTGTCATAATTTCTAAATCAACCACAGAAGTCACAAAACTCATTGATTCCTAGTCCTGTGTTCTTCCCATTGGACATATGTATTCTTTCTGACATTTATTACGTATGACTGATCTCCTATTATATTTTCCAGACATACAAAATATCTCTATCTTTTATTTCCCTGTTCATTGAATGCATCCTCAGCCAGAGGTTTACGTTTTGTGTTCCTATTACAGTTTCAGCAATTTATTTATAACAAATAAGTGCAAGAGGAACAGCTCACAAAGCCAAGCTAAATGAATAAACAGACAGACAAATATTTTTAGATGGACATGTGCTTTGGAGTTTTTGAAACCTCGTGTCTTATTATGTCAATGGTGATATTCCTGAGGCTGCTATTTCATAAATCCAACAGGCAAGCCAGACCTATCCAGTCTGAAATATTCAAAGTGCAGGGTAAGGGAGGATGCCATGATCATATTTATTTTTTCTTGTGGAAAAAATGAATAAATGGACGTATCAGATATAAACATGGATTTTTTTATGGTTCCGACTAAAGGAAGTAATAAAACATCTATCATCTTGTATAATATCCTATTCTGTGCCTCTGCCACGAGCCCTTTACCTTTTCCCATATTTTCTGTTTGTGAAAGCTACACATTTGACCATAATTTTCTCAAACTAACACCAGTAACTACTCCACCAAAAAAACCTGGGGTCTCAAAACTGGACATAATTTTTCAATGTGAATATACAAACTTATGTTATCTTCTGTGTTTTTAATAAACCCTTTTATTTAGGTAAAAAAGTGGTCTAAGCTCAGGGGGAAAACCAAGGCAAACAATAAAGATAATATAGAATTAAAATCAAGTACATCGCCCCTTAGTCTCTGCACCAAATAGTTGTGCAGGACATTTTTCTGTTTCTGTTTTTATTTTCTTTTGTCCTGGTTAACACAGAGTTAACACTGTTTACAGGACTTTACAATCTATACTGCAACTTACTTCTTTTTTTTTTTTTTTTTTTAGATTTTATTTATTTATTTGTCAGAGAGAGTGAGCTCAGGCAGACAGAGAGACAGGCAGAGGCAGAGGGAGAAGCAGGCTCCCTGCCGAGCAAGGAGCCCGATGTGGGACTCGATCCCAGGACGCTGGGATCATGACCTGAGCCGAAGGCAGCCACTTAACCAACTGAGGCACCCAGGCGTCCCAACTTACTTCTTTATTATATCTATTAACGTTTTCATGCTGCTTCTTGTCTCTATCCGCACACTTACAACACCATGATTTTGAATGCCTGAATGGCATTCCTCTGTATATATGCTCCCAAATTTATCTAAATAGTTTACTACCAGCGGTCTTTAAGGTGTTTCCAGTGTTTTGGTTTAGTAAACAAGGATACCTTTGTTTTGAGGGATCTTTTAAAATAGTCACTTGGCTCTAAGTTGAAAAACAAAAAGAAACATTTGGTTATAGAACAAGTTTTTTCCTCCTTAGAAGATCCAAAGTAGATGTCTTGTATCTAAAAGGCAGGATTCCTGATGCCTTTGAATGAAAGGGCAAAGGGCGTGATGGACCAATAAGTGTATAAGATCTACAGAATGACATATGCCCTGGTCTTACCCGGCAGCACCAGGAACCCCACCCCACTGCACCCCGGGGCAGGAGTCCGTAGACCCTGCAGTCCAATCCAAGTCTAGCTTCAGTCTTAACAAGAACATTTATCTGGAAAATATCTACTGATCAACTAGTATTTTCCCCAGCACTGTATTATTTACTTCAACAGCATCATTTAATGTAATCTGAATTTGAATCCTTGTCGGACAGCCTTAGGAATTGGCAGTGACATGGAGGGAGGAAATTACTTGAGAGGCTCAAGAGCTAGTGTCCTGGCTCCCATGCCTGCTTTGCTCCCAGCCCCTTTCCAGAGAGTGAGTGGATGGGAGCGGGTGGTTGCCACTGGTCACAGCCATGCTTTACATCACCTGACCAGAGCCAGTGTCAGATTTGACAGATCTGGGAGGTAAAATTAGCATCACTACTCAAATGCACATGTCCACTGGCTTAGACCGGAAACATTGGATCCAAACACAATTCCTCTTCTACTCAGACTCACCCACACATCCTGGAAACTCTCTCTTCCATAAACACATCCAGAATCTGACCGAGATTCCAAAGAGCCTAACCTCATCACAGGCCCTCTCTCCCCACTGGCATTAAAACAGTTTTCCAAGCCTTCTGCACCCAAAGTCTCTAGGGATCCTTTCAAACACAGATCTACTCAAAACTCCCCTATCTCTTCCCAAGTCACTAGGGCAAAAGTAAAAATCTCTCCCCCGATGTACCTCACTCCCTAGCCCGGGCTCCCATCAAGTCTCTTGGCCTCTCTTCTGAGATCGTTCATTAACTCACTCCCATTTGCAACCCTGGTTTCTTGGCTCTTTCTCAAGCCTGCTGAGCATGCTCCTGCTCAGGACCTGCACTCGCCTATGCCCTGCCTGGAACGATCTTCCTCAAGATGCCAGCCAGCGTGGGGCAGCCCCTGCTCCCCTCAGGCTTCAGCTCAAACACCACCTTAATGCAACACTCTTCCCTGACCACCTACGAACACACGATCAGCTTTTTGTTCAGAGTACTTCTCACCATCCAATATGGAAGTATTTGGTTATTCACGACCTACTCTGATACCACGTGAGGCGGTGTGTGACCTGTTTTATTAGTGATATGCCTACAGATTTGTAGAATAATTCCAGGTGCGCAGTCGGGGTTCACAAGTATTTCAGGGCCTTTTGCTAAGTGAGAGAGGTCAGATGGAGAAAGATAAACACTGTATGATCTCACTTGTATGTAGAATCTAAAAAAGCCAAACGTAGAAACAGAATGATGGTTACGGGGGGAAGGGGTACCTGGAGAGATGTTGGTTAAAGAGCACAAAGCAGCAATTATGAGACAAATTTGTTCTGGGAATCTAATGCACAACCTTGGGGCTTGGGTCAACAGTACTGTGCCAAATACTTGAAAGTTGTTAGGAGAGAGTAGATCTTAAATGTTCTTGCCACAAAAAGAAATAATTATGTCCCATGATGGAGGTGTTAATTAACACTACAAATGTAATCCTGGAACGATATGTACATGAATGAAATCAACGCATGGTGCGCCTTAAACTTACAGATGGTTTGTGTCAAATATTTCTCAACAAAATACTTATTCTTACATGGATTCATGGGCTTGAGCAAGTTACTAGCCCTTCGGAACTTCAGGTTCCTCTCTGGGAATGATAATTATACTAGGTTTGTGTCATCATTAGGTGAGACTCCACGAAAACCCTCAAAAGTGCCTGATACAGAGTAAGGGCTTGACAAATGCCCATTATTGCTAATCCCCAGCACCTCGGAATGTGACCATATGTGAACCTAAGGACAGGAGGGGATGGAGTTCGATTGAAATCAGTAGGGTGAGGACCAGAATCCAAAAGGACTCCTTCTAAGAAGTGTAAGGGACACCAGGGACACATGAACACCGAGAAAAGACAGTATGGCAACACGGCAAGAAGACAGCTGTCTGCAAGCCAAGAGATGGGCCTCGGGAGAAACCAGCCCTGTCAAACACCTGCATCCCAGACTCCCAGCCTCCAGAACCTGAGGTCCCTGTGGGATCCAGCAGACAAACACAGTGTCTGAAGGACTTCTGTGCAGTAACAGCTCCATAAGAAACAAGCGTTTCTAATTAGAGTTTTATTCACCAAGATATTTCTAAACTATGCACAGGTTTGCAAAATAAGATATTTTAGATGTTATAGGAAGAATCTGTCTTGGTATTTCAGAAGTCCTGGCTGATGCTCACCTCAGTGTAGATGAAAGGGAAGCTCATCTCCATGGGTGTTCCACCCATTTGACTACGAATGACCGACTCCCTTGTCTCATCTTTCCACTGGTTCACTTCACCAACACCTCATTCTTCATCTCTCCCACAAAATCTCAGTGTCTGTTGTATTTTTCCTCTGAAAATTTGACTTCACAAATGAAGTCACCATGAGGAACCCAAGGACACAGTGGTAGGTGCCAGCCACGTCCAAAACCACATTCACAAAGCGCCAAAAAAATGGCCATTGCTAGCCATCATGGTACGCGCAGCCACTCTGTGACAGGGCGATCGTATATTCCCTAGCTACTAAAAGGAAGGTCTTATTTAACAAATTAATTTATCCCCTAACTACAGGGATAGCTTGCTGTGAGGGGGGCAGTCAATGAACATTTTGCTAACGTGAAAAGCTAAGGAGCAGAATGAAGAAGGAACCCAAGAACACTGGGGCAGAGAGATGTCACTGGGGAAGTGAGAGGAGATATCCCTGGTCCTGTCTCCACCATACCTTTCTCTGACCTTATATGCATTCTGGTTGTTCTTCAGGTTCTAGACTCCAGTCACGGAAAATGCAGAAATGCTCCCAAATTCCAGTATGCAACCATGTCCTGTCACATAGTAGAACTCTTATGCTAATTAATCATATACATATTAAAATTGACCTTATGCAAAAAGCATCATGTGTAACTGATACATACACACATATTACATATGATATGACTTTGAGAAATAAGCTCTGAAAGAGAAATTTGACATTCTGCTAATTATTAGTTTACTCAGCACAGCTGTGCTGGAAGTTGTTAGCAACTGAAGCTGAGTTTAGAGCTGAGTAAGCCAATCCCTCACTCCAGCATATTTTCTATCTAGTTTACGGTCCCCTGCTATGATTGGCAAGGATAAGAATACAATTACATTTATCACCTGTCTCTCCAAAGACTAGTTCCTGCCAAGTCCAGAAATATTAACATTTCCTACCCCAGGTATCAATTTTTAGGTCATTTATATTGTGGATAATTCTAGCTAATTGTTAATTTTGGATACAGGAAGGTTGCCAGGTTCTAGAAAGTGTAGACACATATGGAAAGAGGGGACATTCCACCTGCAAAATTCTCATTTCTCTGCCTTGCTCCCATCACTCAGCCAGGCTGCGTCTTAACCTTAGTTATATTCTCCTACAGTTTCTTAGATTCTGGATCTGGTTCATTTATGTAGCCCACCATCTAGCATAGGGCTTAGCATCATTCAGAATCCCAAATGCACAAACATTTATGGAACTTTAAGTTAAAAATAAAAACACATTAATATAACAAGTTTGTTATCAATAGGAGACATGAGAGAAGGAAATCGGCCACTAAAGAGGTCCAAAGAAATTGGCCTGGGACTCAGGCAGCTATACAAACATCTTCATTTTCCATTGGCCTATATACTTGATTTTATTATTTTTTTAATTTTTATTTTTATTTAAATATATAATGTAACCCCACCCCCGTCTCCCAACACTCCTCCCCCCACCCCCTCAGTTTGTTTTATGACATTAAGAGTCTCTTTTGGTTTGTCTCCCTCCTGATCCCATCTTGTTTCATTTATTCTTTTCCTACCCCCTTAACCCCCAACCCCGTTGCATCTCCACTTCCTCATATCAGGGAGATCATATGATAGCTGTCTTTCCCCAATTGACTTATTTCACTAAGCATAATACCCTCTAGTTCCATCCATGTTGTTGCAAATGGCAGGATTTCATTTCTTTTGATGGCTGCATAGTATTCCATTGTATATATATACCCCATCTTCTTTATCCATTCATCTGTTGATGGACATCTAGGTTCTTTCCATAACTTGGCTATTGTGGACATTGCTGCTATAAACATTTGGGTGCACGTGCCCCTTCGGATCACCACGTTTGTATCTTTAGGGTAAATATAAACTATTGGGACTTTATCAAGATCAAAAGCTTTTGCACAGCAAAGGAAACAGTCAACAAAACCAAAAGACAACTGACAGAATGGGAGAAGATATTTGCAAACGACATATCAGATAAAGGGCTAGTATCCAAAATCTACAAAGAGCTTAGCAAACTCAACACCCAAAGAACAAATAATCCAATCAAGGAATGGGCAGAGGACATGAACAGACATTTCTGCAAAGAAGACATCCAGATGGCCAACAGACACATGAAAAAGTGCTCCACATCACTGAGCATCAGGGAAATATAAATCAAAACCACAATGAGATACCACCTCACCCCAGTCAGAATGGATAAAATGAACCAGTCAGGAAATGACAGATGCTGGCGAGGATGCGGGGAAAGGGGAACCCTCCTACACTGTTGGTGGGAATGCAAGCTGGTGCAACCACTCTGGAAAACAGCATGGAGGTTCCTCAAAAAGTTGAAAATAGAGCTACCTTATGACCCAGCAATTGCACTACTGGGTATTTACCCTAAAGATTTTATTATTTTTATCTCACCCTATGTCTTGCATGAAATAATTTGGGGCAGACCTGATAGATTAAAGCACAGGCTACTTCTTTCCATTGGAATGTTGGTTTTTCCTACAATTTTGAACATTTCTACGGCAGACATTACTATGGGTCACAGATGAGTAATTCCTCCCTCCCTTTGATACCTAGGAGGAGGAAACCTCCCCATCCCCTTGATGGCAGGAATGGTTAAGCATAACTTGTTTTAGCCCATCCAATGCGTGGGACCAGCTAGTCAGTGCTGCAGAGAGGCATCTGGTTTGAGGTGTCCAGCACACACAGCCCGTTCTCATTCTGCTCCAGGATCCCTGAAACACACACCTTACAAATCATGGGCAATGCTGAGTCTTCACGTCAAGGGGGCTGCCAGAGCCAAGAACCCAGCCTCTAGCTGATTTCCCCAGAAAGGTTTGGATCATCTGCTGCCATCCTATAAACGAGCTTTATCATGCACTCATAAAATATCTATAATCTATTTCCCCTGAAAAAAGGAATTACTTGCACATTTTGTTTGAGACAAGACAAAGTAAAGCGAACCAAGCAATATTTTTTGAGTTGTTCCCTGTCTATTCTCCTTGTCTAAGCTGTCTGTGGGGTCTGGACCCCCTGCAAGGCATAAGGAAACTTGGAAAGCCATTTGTAAATATTGAACTGCTTAAACATTTTAAATTGCAGTACATTTTCTGGAAATTTTCAGGAGTCCTGAGTGTCCTGGTTGTTCTGGGGATATGTGTGTTTTACAGACATTCTTTGGACCCTTGGGGTGACCATTTAACACATCCTTGTACTGTGTTCATTAGTCGTTCATGTCCAGGGTGGAAACTAAAACTATGACTAATTTGGGGGATTATTTAATGCAGGTATTAATAAATAAAATACATGTTGCTAATACTGGGTATTTTACATATTAAACATCAACCTGATTGCATTTACTAAAGCAATTCTTACTTGAAAATGTTGAACTTTCAATCACATTTCAGTGGCATCTAGATAGATTCATTAAATCAATAGAGAGAGCTCTGCTATAATTAAAAGTGTAAACTTCGAATTTCTTCCCTTCATTTCATTTTGGGAAGTCTTTTAAATATAACTTGTCTCCTGTTAGAAAAGTGACTTTTACATAAAATTATTTTAAAAAGTAACATTTGGTATCAAGCAACTACACACTTGACATATTTCTAGGAGAAAAAAATAAAACATCCAAGGTCTGATTTCAGCAACTAGAATATCCGCATATGAGTCTCTTCCTTCTGTGAGCTAAAGATACAAAGTCTTCCAAAATCTCTGGCACTTTGTCTTGAATAGAAATAATCTACTACCTCATTAAGCCTAGTTCAATTAGAATAAAATATAAATGAAAGCATTTAGCTAGAAGCTAATTGAAAATAAAACCCTCAGTTTGTCACGTATGGTCTTGTCTCAGAAGCCTGACAGTCTGGCATTTGGGCAAACGGAAGCAGTAGTCTGCGGGCTGGTATGTCTGTGTGTGTTTTTAGAGGGAGCTGGTAGGGTCACAGGAGTGATTCTCAGACAGCAGATGCCCCAGTGCCCCGAGGGCTACACAGACACAAGCAAGTTTAGGTATTGTCCTTAAAATAACACTTAAGTTTAAATGGATGTAAATGTAAATTTTTATATACTTAATAAGGCTTCTTAGCCCTCCCTCCCTGGTCAATAGTTCAAATCTTTACCTACAGGTCATTGTCTCCCCCTCCCCTCCCTGATCAGACTGATTTTTGAGATGGCTCAAACCTGCTGTCTCGTACTGAAGCACGTTATTACAGGCATATGCTAGGTACTGAGGCAAAATGCTGGGTATCAAGACAGAATTTTAAAAATACTATAAATATTTTCCTTTGCTGATGAGTTAAAAGTGCTTTTTTCCTTTGTTGCTCTCAGGAATCAAAGAACAGCGCTTTCTTTGGCAGCATGAATTATTTAATCTCTTTAATCCTTGTCTTGATTTGCTCTCCATCCAGGATAGATTTTTCTTTCTTTGTTACCATCTTTCTCTCCTTCCTTCCTTCCTTCCTCCCTCCCTTCCTCCCTTCTTTCCTTCCTTCCTTCCTTCCTTCTCCTGAGCCATGCTTCCCCACTAAGTGTTATGATAGCACTGGTGAATTTCAGAAAAGCAACAGCAACATTCTGTTGGAGGAACACAATCTGTCCAGCTGTATAATCATGTATTAATATGCTGTTTAAATATAGTAGCCCCCTTTTTGGTAAATTGCAACTTCTGCTGCCTCCTCACCGTCTGTTCCTATGGGGAAAAAAGTCATATTTTGGGTCTTTGTGTCAAGATAAAGAAAATTAATTTCGAAGCCAACAAGGAGAGAGCTGTTAGTGCAGAAGGTAAGTAAATGCCAGCAGTTGCTCTGTGACTTCAAGAGAGAAAGAAAAAATACTTTTCAAAAATTGCACTTTGATACAAATAATACAGGAGGATTTGAGGTGGGCAGAGGATTTCCACAGCACCTCGCCAGATGCCGGATCCATCAGATGCCCCCAGGGTATGTTGGCACACGACTGGATGGATGGATGGACAGTGATGGAAACGTGTAGTAACTCACAGCTCCTTACAGATGTCCCTCCTCTCTGGCTCCTAACGGCACCTGCATGGGAGGGCCACACATTTATGCCAAGTAAAAACTGCCTGGTACAAATGTAGGATATTTGATAATGTATTCTATATAAACATAGACAAAATATTTGACATTAATGTTCCAAAAGATATGGTGGTGTATGATACGTCTCGAGATCAATGGAAGGTGTACAACTGTAGTTAATAACACAATATTGAGCACTAAATTGTTAAAAGTATAGATTTTAGGTGCCGTCTTCACATGAAAAAGAGCAGCTATATGAAGATAAGATCTAATCAGTGTGCCTGTAGTCATTTTCCTATGCTTGTGTATACAAAATCATCATGTGGTACACCTGAAATATACACAAATTTTACCCCCAAAAAATTATAAAAAAGGAAAAGGGACAGAGGAGCATTATTTCCATGAGGGGTTTCATTTGTTGGCTGTTTCAACTTCATCATGGCCAGAAACATGCCAAGTTCGTCTCTGCTCCCACCTGGCACCAACCACATCAAGAGTCATTGATGTTTCTGTGATTGTGATTTCTGAAGTGAATAAATGAGTAGATGTACGGTGAGTGGAAAGGGTCCGTCTGCACAGAGCAGCTGTGAGAGCAGCCGCACTGGGGACAAGGCAGAAACCATGGAACAGAAGTCAGCTGCCGAGAAGCCACGTGGAGAGAAACGGAAGAGGCTGCCTTATGCCCACAATCAGTGCTTTGCCCACATTTTCATCCAAATATTCCCCACAGTAGAGAAAGGCACATGCTCCCTGACGGATGGTTTTGAACAGCCCAACACACAGTGGCCTGCGTCAGTAGCAACGTTGTTTTTCAACCCTACGTTTTAATTTTACAGTTATTTGTCTTCATGTGAAATATTATTTTTATGGTGCCATCAAGTAAAAGTAATAATCAAGGATGCTATTCCATGCTTTTACTGTGTTTTTGAAAAGCCCCAGCCTACGTTCACATAAACATTCCACCATGGTAATAAGTAAATCAGACAGAGCCCCAGGAGAGCTGGGGGGCAGGGCTTTGGGCTGATGGAACCACTGTAGCAACAAGGTGGGGAGGCTGGCAGGACACTGACGGACCGGTGTACATGCAGAGTGTGTGCTTCCATCTGTCTGTCTCTCCATCACCTCCTTATCATCTCTCTCTAGCTAGCTACCATCGTTTTCTGTCTCTCTCTTTAGGACTATATCCATGTATCTATGTAGCTATCATCCATTTATCTCCATCTACCTACCTACCATCTAACCATCATCTATAACTTATTTACCATCTATCACATACCCATTAATCTTTTTTTTTTTAAGATTTTATTTATTTATTAGTTAGAGAGAGAGAGAGAGCGAGCACAGGCAGACAGAGAGGCAGGCAGAGGCAGAGGGAGAAGCAGGCTCCCTGCTGAGTAAGGAGCCCGATGTGGGACTCGATCCCAGGACGCTGGGATCATGACCTGAGCCGAAGGCAGCTGCTTAACCAACTGAGCCACCCAGGCGTCCCTAATCTTCTTTTATCTACCAATCATCTATCTGTCCATCTATGTATCTTCTATCTATCCATCTATCTTTCTATCCATCATCTATCTATCCATCTATCTTCCTATCTATCATCTATCTATCTGTCTACCAACCAATGATCCACTGTGTGTCCTTAGACCTATGCATCTATATCATCCATCATCTGATTATCTACCCATCAACCATCTATCCCTCTAGAACTTACGGTTCTCAACACCCCCACGCAGCAGTCATCCTGTCCAGTCCCCATACCCTGACATGCCTTTATGGCCGCACTCCTGCCTTCACACCCAAGTTCATGTCTTACAGTCCCCCACAGACGCTATATGTAACAGTCACCTAGAAGGATTTAAAACTCCCTGCGTACACCACGCTCCCTCACACCTCTGCCTTCCCATATGTGTTTCGTGGACCTAGAGTGATTCTTGCCCCCACTTTTCTTCTCAGTCGGCTTTCGTCACGTCATAATCATTTTCCGTGACTGAGCTCGGGCAGAACATTCATCGGGAAGTTTCGCTGAACTCTGCAGTTGGAGACACGCTCTGTTTGCACCCGGCCCCCGAGCGGGAAGCTCTAGCCCCCACCACTCTGTGTTGTCACTCCTGGCTCATCTCAGCTGCCTGAGTGGAGACTCTGAACTACCAGAGTCAGAGACTATGTCTTTTAAGCCTGAGTCCACCAAGCTAAGCCAAATCGGCAGCCAAATATGTGAGGGTTGGGTGAACACATGAATGCGAGCACACACAGGTACAAACTGTCTCCCGATTTCAGTGTTTCCAGCAGTAAGCCTTCTCGGGAGAAAGCGCTTCTCATTCACCCTGTTCCTCAGACACAAGCCCTGGGGATTCAAGCTCCCTGGGTGGTTATCGCCGTTGCACTGAAACAAGTAAGCTCTGCACATTTTCATGTCTTGGTAACGTGAGACTGAGAAATGAGCCCAAGGTAATTTGATGGAAAAGAGTAAAACCTACGTGTTTCTGTGATTAGAAATAAAGAAGAAGAACAGGAGAATCGGAACAGCAACGTGAGTGTGCTTGGTTTGCTGTTTACCGAATTCAGACTCAAATGTCGTCAAGTGGGAAGTACCGCCTTCCACCACCTTCCGTTTCCCAGGGGAGGCTCCTGGATGTCACACTGTCTCCTAGAACAGTGAGTACTTAGACTACCTTTTCAGCAGCTTCACAGAAGAGTCAGCAAAACAAGCAAGAATAATAAGAACCCGAAGTGCAGTGCATTAGGGAGTGAGGACTTCATCAAAGAAACGGCAACAGGAAATTGAAATAATCATAGGCAGGCAGCACAGGTAATTACAGTTACAGAAATGGTTTTCGTCCTCCTCTAGATAATCTTCCCTGCTACATCCAGATCCTGAAAAATCATGCAAAGTTGGAAGGTGGGGACCCGTTGCATCCCCGTATGATAAAGACCGGCTAAAATACACCCGCACATATCATATCATCAGAGAACATGTTTTATCTTTGGGATTTTAATTTCCAAAATGTGCACATGGGATTATGAATAAATGAATATGGACAGAGGAACATTGAAATGATAAATCAGCCTGTTCGAGGTTTTAAGAGTGGGCAGAAATACCATCTTTAAAAACTGAAGAAACACTTAAGTGGCTAAATAGAAAAAAAAAAATACAAAGGAAAAGGAATTTGGTCCAGAGTACATGCTCATTACAGTTTAAATTTTGCTCACCTTTCTCAGTTACGCTTCTTGTTTATAGACTGTAACTTCCCAAACAAATGTTTGGAGGCAGACTATCTCAAACACTTTCAGTAGAACTAACTATGGAACACCTCATTAATGCACACCAACACTTTACCCACATGCCTCACAGATGGATTTTAATCCAAGTGTAGGTCACTGACATTACTAAACATCACCTGTCACTATTAAAGCTTTCCCTGGGATTCTGTGGACATCAGTGTGAATAGACGGAACTAGATAAAAGTCGTGTTACAATCCCCTCTGTGTACGGCCCCCGAAAGCGCACTGAAAGAAATTAGGTTAAAATAGTTGCTGGCTAAATCACAAAATCACATAAAGATTCAATACAAATTTTTTTGCTCCTTTTTGTGCCTCAATTATGGTTCTCTTGTGTTTTATTAACAACAACAACAAAAAGATTTCTCTAAAATAGAAGGTAAGAGCAGATAGTTTCGTGCTTTCTTCCCTATGAGATGTGCCCATGACCTCACTCTGTTTCTGTAATCACCGAAAGAACACAGGTCGGTGTCTGATGCAGTGAGTTCTTAACAGGCACTTCTGCAGGCTGGAAGGTTCAGAGTCAAGTTTTCTTTTTTCCTATGATGAGTAACACTGAGGAAAGATAGGAACTGATGTGGTGGATGAAAAAGAGATTTACAAAGCACACAATGTGACCAAAATGATGGTTCGTAACCTACTGCACTAAATCCCTCCTCTGTCAGCATGATAAAGAACAAAGAGAAGGAAAGTCCTCTAAATACCTCAGCAGTGTCAGAGCATCTGAAGGAAACATAAAATAAAAGCACATGAATTATTTTGTCCCATTTAATATAGAACGGGGCTTTCTTTTGGTGTATGAGTGATGTTTTGACACTTTTTTTGCCCAGGTAGAGTAAGATAAGTGTGGTATGACCTAGAGGCAGGATGTTCACATAGCCTGCACACACACATACACACACACTCTACAAAATATAAGAATGTGAATAACAGCACATCCACACCGACAGTAGGAAGAAAATAGTAATACCACAACTGCCACTTAACCCAGCTTCTCTCTCCACTATCAGCTCTTAACTTCTCTAAAATTCATTTTCATTTATTGTGCTTTGGCATTTGTGAGTCATCCTCCCCAAAGTAATATTGTTTAAAAAAAAATACTTAGAATCGGGGTGCCTGTGTGGCTCAGTCAATTAAGCACCGACTCTTGACTTGGGCTCAAGTCATGATCTCAGGGTGGTAGACTGGGCCCCCCCGGGGTTCTGCGCTAGGCATGGAGCCTGCTTACCCCCCACTTGTGGTTTCCTGCTCTCGCTCTCGCTTGCTCACTCTCTTACGCTCTCTAAAAAACTGGGAATAACATATCAAAAAGCATCCATTTTCAAATGCTTAAACTTCTTCCACTTTTAATGGCAACAAAGAATTTCAAGTTAATCACAAAACAGTGTAAGTTAATACATTAGAAATTTCAAAAAAAACTCCAAATGTTTCCCAACACAATTGTCCTATAATTATCATAAATCCTACAATATACCATGCCTGACTCTCATACTCAAGTGACATATTTTCTTCCAATCATAGAGATGAACATTTTCTCACATTTTTTCAGGAAATTAATTCACTGCCCAGATACTTGGTGAGCACCCCAGGTGCTGTGTGGGAAAAGCTCCTGCCCTCCTGCCCTCATTCTCATGGGGAACACACATGTTGACATGCACACT
>RCUC01092600.1:0-10021 GCA_003697995.1 Taxidea taxus jeffersonii | reverse complement strand
GGGGGGGGCAGGGGCTCTGAGCAGGGGGCTGAGGTCATGGCTCTGTCCTGCGGGAAGCCCCCATGGGATCCTTCTCAGGCTCTGCCCCTCTTGTGATCTGGGGTCAGCCACCCAGCTGGCAACAGCGCACGGCCTGTGCGTGGGCCTGCCTCTGGGAAGGCCACCGCACCACAACCCTGGGCGGGAGGCTGCTTCTGGCCAGACCTGCTCATTGCCCCTTTTCCTCTAGCCTCGGCGCCAGTGTAGACACAGGACTCTGGGGCCTGCTGTGGGCATGGAGGCAATGGGGAACCAGGCCTGCTGGGCGAGCATCGCTGTGAGGAGGATGGGTAAGGATGAGCGGAGGGCGGACGGTCAGACCAGGAAGCTGGTTCCCAGGCTGGGGGCAGGTGGAGGGCAGCTGAGAACTTCCCCCAGTGGGGAAGGGACTGACCAGATTCCTCAGGGCCATGGAGAGGAGGCAGTGACACTGGGACACTTCGTGTAGCCACCGGGCCCTGCAGGGCTGGCTAGGGCGTGGGCCTCCCCTGCTCCAAGGCTGAGCTGACCACAGCCTGTTCCATGCAGGGTGTGAATCAGCGCGGGCGGGGGGGGGGGGCAGTGGCGAGGTCAGACTTCACGGTCACAGTTGGAGACAACAGCACCGTGCTGGTGTGCCTGCCCCCCGCACCTGCTTCCTGAAGCCCGAGGCGCTGGCCAGATCCTGGGCATGTTCGTGTGGTTAGCGGGGCAACAGGAGGCTGTCCGGCTCCGCGGGCCCAGGACAGTCCGACGCTGCAGGGGGTCCAGCTGCTGGCCCAGGTGCGGGCCCCTTCCTCCGCCTGCCCCAGAAACGGGTGGGCAAGGTGCCGGGGAAGGAGCGCAGGAGGGCAGCAGGCAAGGCCAGGGCTGGGATGTGTGCTCGAAGTCCTTTGCCTCCATGGTTACACGGGGCTCGCACGAGACCACCGCTGGGGACACGATGTTGGGACAGCAAGGCTCGTACTCTGACCCTCAAAGTGCAGGTGCCCGAGGCCCCTGACTCAAGCCACGGGGCCAGCCACATGGGGCTGCCTGCCACCGGTTCCCCCAGATGTCCCAACCCCGCAGGTGCCCCCAGAACCTGTCCACCAGGGGCCAGGGGGTGTGGCTTCCAGCCCCCCCATGTGGTAGGCCAAGTCCCTGCACAGCCCCCCAAGCACGAGGCTTTCCAAGCGAGAACACAGCCCACCAGCTTGTCCGACCTACTGCCACCCGGCGCTCAAGCTGGCGACCCCAGGGAAGTCACGGGAATGACATGGACCAGCAGAAGGCGACCCCACTCTGCCTGGCCACTCGCTGGGTCCGCTCCTCACTCCCGGTCAGCGAGCACGGGCTGAGCAGAGTGCCACGGGGGTGCCATGCCAAGCTGCCACGCTCACTTTCAAGGACCATCGCCCCAGTGTCTGGGCTCCCGTGAGTGACAGGACGTAAGAGGAGCGGGGTAGGAGGTCCCACTGTTGGCCAGCGGGAGGCCCTGGCCCGGAGGCCTCCGTCCCCTAGCAACCGTCTGTGCCTGGGAAAGCGGCGGCCGGCGCCGGCCGGACACAGGCCCTCCCGTCCTTCCGGCTCTGCGGCAGGAAGTGAGGCCCCGAGCCTCGGCCGCCCCAGGCACGGCAGCCTCACGCCGCACTGGACTCGGAGCGGACGTCACCGGCGGTCCCCGCCACAACACAGGACCCCGTCGAGTGCCCTCCGACGCCCGGCCCTCTGCACAGCGGACCCTGCGGGCGCTGCTTCCCTCTGCGGTAGGGGGGAGCTCGGAGCCCCAGGGTCAGCCAAGGCCTGCGGCGGCGGCTGTCTTCCGGAAGCTGCGACCCGCCGAGGGGCCCGCCCGGCCCGGCAGGCACGAAGGACCGCGGCGCCCCCCAGTGGCCAGAGCGCAGGCCCCTGCCGCAGGCCTGGGGGTGGGGCCCGGGTTCCCGCTCCCTCCTGTGGACCAGACACCCTTGGGGGCCCCGCGGCGGGAGGTCGGCCGGTCAGGGCCCCCGACACGGAGGCACGGGTGGCACTGGGATCCGCAGCCCAGAGTAAGGTGTGAGGAGGGATCAAGGCCGATGAGGCTGGTGCCTGGGAGGTGGGGAGAGCACAGCACGGGCAGCTCCCGGACCCTCCCTCGCAGCGCCTGTGTGACAGCCCCGCGTGCGTCCAGGTCCCCAGCGTCTGCCCACCCAGCCCAGAGCTGCCCTGGTGACACATCCGCAGCCTCCTCGCAGGGCCGCCATAGGATGGCGGCCTCCACCGTGGCCTGTGTGGTGGGTCCCAGCGGCCGGCAGCCTCCCTGTCTGCGGGTCCGGCCACCGGCCACCAGCAGGTTCTTGGGCTACAAGAAGGGGCCAAACAAGAAAGCAGGGGACGAGCAGCTGAAGCTGAAGCTGAAGCCACTGTTACCTGTGTCCCCTGAAAACACCCCCTTGGGTCCCCGGCGTGCCTCTCCCACCCAGCCTCTGGGATCCAGCCCACAGTGGACATGCGGATGTCCCTGGGAAACAGGCTGCGGTCCCTGAGCCGGGTGGGCTGCTCGAATGAGAGAGAGAAAGCCTTCTTCCCGAGCATCTGCTTGTGCGACCCCACGCGTGGCTGACGCAGGACTGTGCCCGTTTGTGTTTGCACATCTGTGCTGGCTGTGTGACTCCCTCCTATCCTCAGGGCTCTCTGCCCCACTCCAGGTCCCTCTGCCCCTCGCCGCCTGGAGCATTCTCCCTGAACAGACGGCGGGCAAGTCTTGCTTTTAGCTGGGACCCCGCTCCCGTGAGCCACACAGGAACACACGTAGGGATCCATCAGTGCTGTGGCCATGGGGGCTATCTGGGGTGAAGAGGGGAGATGGGGTCAGAGGGCAAGATGCCGCCCCTGTGGGTGACTGGGTGCAGAGGACGGAGTGGCAGGGGGGCCTGGAGGGCACGTGTGGCCTGAGCCAGCTCTGGTGGAGGGCCCCCAGGAGCCCCCTTGGACACAGTAAAGGATACACCGTAGGCGACGTACTTCCAGTCTCGCGGCAAGAAGGGGATGAAGATGCCGAAGTTGGCGATGGCCATGACGAGTATCGTGACCCAGGCCACCATCTGGAAGGAGTGCAGGGGCCTCGACCAGCCATTCATTCGGGACCGGTGCGGGGGCGAGGGCCGCTTGCCCCTCGCTTCCGGGATGACCCGTCTCCAGCTCCTGCCGCACAAATCCATCTGCAAGACAGGAGGAGGGGCAGACAGGCGTGCATGGACCCCTCCCGCAGCTGCGTGGCAAGGGGACCCCGGGCGGCCTACCTCTGGCGACAGATGGAGGACCCTCCAGGGTCCCAGGGGAATCCTGCGTCTGTCCTGCCCACAGCAGAGACACAACTGCACTAACACTCTTGGGCGTGCGCAGCCCACAGTGCAGAGGACCCAGGAGAGGCATCCGCCCCGACCCCAGCGCGGCTGTGGCCATGACCGCCTCCAGGGATGGGCACGGGCTTTGTTTACAGACGGACGCGGACTCAGGAGAAGACCCATCACAGGCAGGAAGGAGACCCCCATCAGGAGGCCCTCACTGCCGGGGAAACTCAGGAAAAGTCTGCAGGAAAAGCAGACCTTTGCTGCGGTGACCAGGTGACGCTTTTATGTGCCTGAAATCCTCCAAGAATCTTCCTACAATTTTCCCTTAAGGGCAGAACAAGATCCCACATTCCCAGAGAACCACGCTGCTCTCGCTGCAGGGTGAAGACCTGCAGGCTTCTGGGGCCTCCAGGTGCTTCTGGCCACCAGGGTTGAGGGGAGGGGCTGGGAGGGAGCTGTGGCCACTTCTGGACAGGTGGTGAGCAGAGGGAATGGGCAAGAGACCCATCCCAGGCACGGGAGGTGGAGCCCTGAGGGGCTTTGCAGCATGAGGGCAGATTTCGGCTGCTCTCCACAGGCTGGCCACTCCTTTCTCAGGATGTGGGGCCAGGAGGGGCTTCGCTGGTCAGTGAGACCCCCAGGGGCCCACAGAGAGCATTCCCCATGGACAGTAAGACCAGCACACAGGGACTGGGGCAGGGAACGGCGCTGCCACCTGATTCCCAAGTCATTCCCAAAGCAGCACTCAGATGCAAGTGAGAACCAACAGAAGCGGGGCTCAGATCGAGGGCACGTGTGGACCTTGGGAGGGGGAGGCGAACCAGTGACACTAAGGAAGAAATCCTAAGTGACTGGACAACAGAGGTAGAGAACACTTATCTTGTGGAAGGAGCAAGACGTGAGGACGGGGGTCAGTCCCAGGGCCACCTGCACTGGCCAGGATGGAGCACAGCCCCCCATCCTGCAGGGGTTCTCAGGACAGAAATGTCACCATGACCATGTGGGGAAGCCCCACATTCAACAGCCATTGGAATTTGTGAAATTTAAACAAGCGACTCTTAAGGTTCTGAGAGAAATCTGAACCTAAACAGACCCAGCCCAAGGGTCGTGAGAGTGCAAGGGCTGAGCGCGAGGCCTGCAGGGACACTGGGTCCCTGCTCCTCAAAGGGCTCCGGGAAGCTCCCCGCATCACACCCGCAAGTGCCCGAGAGAAGCCGGGAGGTGCCACGGGCTGAACCCCACGGCGGGCACATGCATATCCGGGTTATGGCACAGGCGTGAGGACGGGGCACGTGGAGCATCACCCCTGGGCCCTGCGCAGGGCACCCACTTACCCACAGTCCCAGGAGCCGCGGGGCAGGCGGGGTGGATGGGGGTCCTGGGGAGAGACCACGTGGGGGCCGCGGGGCGGCTTCATCCCAGCCCCTCCCATGGCAGGCCTTGGCTCCCACGCCGCCTCTCGGACACTGTGCGTTCCCTCACCGGCTCTGCAGTACGTGCGGGAGGGGAGCGCGAACCTTCCGCTCGGTCCTTAGCTCCTGGGGGTCACCTCAGTTCAAACCCGCAACCCAACCCTGGCTCCCAACGAATGTGACGCCTCCTGTCTCCCGGGGCGGAATGGTCACGGTGCACGCGGGCACCCTTCACACGGGCTCTGCGTGTGCAGACGCCACCGTGCCCGACAGGCACACGCACACGTGACACCCAGCCCGCACAGACACGGGCACCACACTGCGCACCCCACAGGCACACAAGCGTTGTGGACTTCTCATTCTCGGCCTTCCTTGGGCTCTTCCCTGGGCTTGGAGCTGCATCCCCTCAGCCCCCGCGATCGGCCCTCTCTTGCCTTCTGCACCTGTCCCAGTGTCACTCCCCGGGTGACCTCCCTAACGCCCCCGCCCATCTGAGCCGGGCCTCACTGACTCCTTCTGTAAGTGCCATTAACGAGCCCCTCGCCCTGGTCTGCAGGAAGCGAACGCTGTCCTCCCCTACTGTGCAGACGTGGCCGTGGGCTCAGGCAGGGCCTGGGTCCCCTTTCAGCCCCAGTTGGGTCCCTGGCGTTTGTTTCGGGTCATGCCTAAGGGTTCATTTCAGTGCAAGACGATGCTCCCGGATACCGTGGCCGCCACTACGTGTCCAGCGCAAGCAGGGCCGGCCCGCAGGAGCATCGTGCGGGCGCTGCTATCCCAGATGACGGAGGCGGGAGGCAGGGGCTGGAACCACTGTCCCTCTACGTCCCGCTGTCCCCCCACGCTCCCTGGAACACAGAGTCCCGGGTGCCCCCACCTGGGCACACGTGACCCCCTGAAGCCCGTCACCTAACACAGGTCCTCACAGCTCCCCAGTCGTTGTTTTGCTCTCCCACTTGGGATGCGCCGAGGTTATGCCTGCGGGTTCCCTGGTCACAGCACAAGCAGGAGGCACCTACCTCCCCGAGCGCCAGAACCTGCTCTGCTGCCCGCCTTGACCACTGGCCCAGGCCTCACAGAAAAGCACGGGCCCCTCTCGGCCCAGACCCTGTGAGGACCCCTGGTTGCCACGGCAGTAATGGAACCCACGAAGGTGCCTCATAAAGCTAGGGCTGGCCTCCCAGAGCCCCGCTCCCTGCTGGGGGGAGGGGAGGGGGTGCAGAGAAGGCACGGGGGCCCCAGACAGGCCAGGCCACCAGCCAGGAGTCTGTCTACACGGTCTCAAGCTCTGACTACACTGCCGCCCACAGCAGGCCCTCAGTAGCCAGCAGAAGGCTCCTGGCCCCCCAACCTCCTGTTTCAGCGGCCAGGCCATCGATCTCACGGGTCCTCGTGACACCTGACCTGTTGGCCTGTCTGCTCCGGGGACGCAGGCCGGCACGCTCCATCCAGGTCGGGAGGGACGGCAGCATCCTGCGTCTGCCCCTCGGTAGCCAGAGGACCAGATTGGAAGAAGAGGAGGGGATCAAGGGCGCGTGGACAGGGTGCCGGGACAGGGTCTCTCCCAAGGATGGCTTAGCACCCCCCTCCCTGCCTCTCCCTCAGGGTCTCAATGGTCCAGCACAGGAATCTCCAGGCCCATTTGGGTCCAAGGACCCCCACGTGGCCTTCTCAGATCCAGATACCCTCCTTGGTTGGGGGAACAGCAGAGGCTCCCCTGTCCCCAGAATCACACGCCTCCCTGGGGAAGCCACCCCAGCCGGAAGTGCTGAGCCGCCTCCCACGCACACCGTGTGTGGCAGCTGTGGCGGCCGGGGCTGTGTCTCCCACGGGGCAGCTGGGCCAGGCCCAGTGGGCAGGAGCTGGGGGCCGGTTTGGAGGGAAGCTTGACCACATAACACGCAGCTAGGAGAGCCCTCCCAGGGAGCCTGGAGACCTCTCTGTGGGGCAGGGAGCTGGGCCACGAGGCTGGGGCCGAGGCTACTTCTAGTCTGGGTCGGCCCTGCTCACCTTTCCCTCCAGCCCAACACGTCCCAGTTCTCAAGGAGCAAAGCCTCCATGGGGGTGACAGGGACGCTTGTCCTGGCAGCCGTGTCTGACCACTTCTCCAGTGCTTGGAGAAGATGGGGCCTGACACGGGGGCCCCACGGAGTGAGGGGGCCAGAGGTCGGGTCGCCAGCAGTGGGGAGTGTGTCGGCAACGAGGCCGCAGGTCCTGCTCCCGGTGTGCCGCTCAAGCCACCGCGAAGTAAGGTCTTACACCTCGGAGAGCTTTTCAGGAAATGAAGACGAGTGACCTCTGCCTCCCGCCCAGAACCTGCTTCTCCAGACACCCCTGTGTACAGGCTACCCCGTGGTGGGGGCCCATGTGCCCCCCAGCTCAGCAGACCCTGAACCAGGCCACTGCGCAGTGGGGCCAGGAGGTGCTAGCCCAGGGTGCCCCGAGTCTGCAGGCAGCAGGGGCCTCCTGGTTGACTCAGGACCGTGACCACCGCAGCCACTCACATCTCTGAGAAATGACCTTCCCTCAGAGACCCCTCTGCTCCACAAAAATAACCTCAGAACCTGCAAGAAGACAAAGCCATGGCGTGCAGAGCCACAGCCCCCTGCCCCATGCACAATGGTGTGTCCAGAAAGTCGAACAGGACACGCGTGCCATGGGGGCTACCCGAAGCCTGTCCGCGATCCCGCGTGCACACGACGGAGACGACCCCCTCCTGGAAGGCCAAGCCTGCGAGCGAGGCAGAGTGCAGGACAGGTGGGGCACAGGCACTCGCATGTGCTCATGCGTGCACTCACACCTGCACACACGTCCTGACACCGACGTGCACACACATGCGCACACATGCATGGACATAAACATGCGTGCTCGTGCTCACAGGAGGCCCCGCGTGCATGAACACACAGGCACGTTATGAGCCCACACGAGCATACACGCTAACATGTGCGTGAACTCTCCCCGTCGCTGGTCTTGCTCTGAGCATAGCTTTCAACAGAGAAAGAGCAGGACGACAGATCCCCAGCATCTGGCGCCATCCGTGCAGACTGCCTCTCCCCAGCGTGGCAGCAGTGTGGGGGAGGCGCCAGGGTCCTGCTGTGCGATCTCTGGCCAACGTCTGGCCAGTGTGGCTCTCGGGGACGCCTGCTACCCTGGGCATCTGCTCAGTGTTCTGACCTCCGAGCGCATCCGTGGTTCTGACTGGGATCCTGCCGGCGCCCTGGAGCAGAGGGCTCAATGACGGGACCCAAGCCCCAGGACCCCCTTTGTGGCTTTGACATAGCCAGCAGCAGCCTGAGCCCGGGCGTGTCCATGGCAAGGGCAGGGATCCCTGGGTCTGTAATGACACACTCCGCATACAAGAACTTCAAAACCACTGTGCTGTGGGAAGGAGGCCACAGAGCGTGAGAGTCCACCACGAGGTGTTCTGGGCAGGAAGTTCACGGGAAACAGAAGCGCAGCGTTTACTGGGGGCTGCTCACGGGGACAGGCTTTGCTTTTGGGCCAACAGAAATACTCCCGAGTTAACAGAAGCGTCGGCTGCACAACACTGTGAAGGCACCAAACCACTCGGGTGCACACTTGAAGGCGGCTGGTGGCTAACTTTACGATCCGTGAGGTTTTCTGAGATCATTGGCTGGAGGGCCCTCCTGTCCTGAGACGCCGCCCTGGTCCTCCCTTCCGCGGGCACCTGTCTTCTGAGTGGCAGCCCCTGGCTCTCTGGAGGCCGTGCCCAGGGTATGGGCGTCCCCCAGCCGCCCAGGCCCAAATGCCCGTCTGCAGCTCCGCCTGAGGACAGGAGGCATCTCCGGCTGCGGGCACAACTGCTGAGGCCCTCGAGGCAGAGAGCATTCCCTTCGGGTGGGTCTGGGGCTCTGGGCCTCCCCCTGTCTCAACAGGTCCTGCAAACAGGTGCTGTGTCCACGTCGGAGGCTTGCTCGGGAACCGCAGCGGAGGGCTGCGGAGAGGCAGGGGCTCAGCAGGGCAAGTCCAGCCCCAGAACCCGGGGCCACACCCTGCCAACAACTCACCTTGGGAGTCCACGCCAAGGTGGGGAAGAGAGATCCCCCCTCCTGACGTCCTGGCAGCCGGGGCACTGAGGGCAGGCCTGCAGCCTGCCGGGGTGTGGGCTCCGTCCTCCCTCGCTCCTTGGCCAGCACTCCACCACGGCTGCTGCCTGACACCTCGCTTGTGTGATGCTGGGCTCCGTCCCACCGATGGCCGCGAGGGGCCCTGCTTACCCGACAGGCAGCGGTGCCGTGGGCTGGGGCACATCTCAGGCACACACACTCTCTCTCTCCCAGGACGGACTCCACCCCAGAACGTAACAGAGGCCCCAGTCTGGTTTTCAAAAAAGGGACACAAGCAGAAGTACTGCGGGGTGGGTGAGGTCAGACGCCGTTGTGGAGGCAGGCCCGG
The DNA here is from genome assembly GCA_003697995.1 of Taxidea taxus jeffersonii. Classification (NCBI taxonomy): domain Eukaryota; kingdom Metazoa; phylum Chordata; class Mammalia; order Carnivora; family Mustelidae; genus Taxidea; species Taxidea taxus. The sequence goes on along the minus strand of RCUC01092600.1, from coordinate 864 downwards.
GCCAGACGCAGAGGAAAGGGGAGGCGGTCAGCACCACAAACGGACGTTCTCGAACTCTCGGGACAAAGGGTTTCGCTACAAGGCCACCCGGAGACGACACTCGGGGCGCTACTGGCAATACCACGCAAACCCTTGGTCCTTTATTGAGTTCTCTATGTTCTGTAAATGTAAACACGCATCCAGTAAACACATCCAGAATAAAAAGGTCTCCAGACACAGCCTGTGGCCGTGGCCGGAGGCAGTGTGGCCTTCCAGCAGAAGGCAGGCCTCGCCCAGCACAGGAACCAGCAGCATGGGGCCTGTCCCGGGCCAGGAGGATGCTGCCCCCCATGACCTCCTTTGGAGACGCAGCGGTGTGGGGGGCGGAGCAGAGAACACGCAGGAACCCTGCCACAGGCACGTCTGCTTCCCAAGGGGCTCCTGGGAAGGGCGCTGGGGCAGAAAGGTGCCCCATGGGCGGACAGCTCAAAGCTCAGACACACACGGGCTCTGCCCCATCTGGCCGCGCAACGTGTGATCTCCACTGTCCAGGACTCCCAGGGCGACGCACAGACACACTGGATCCGTGTGCAGCCAACATGATACCGGAGATGACGCCCCGACACGCCAAAAGGGACAAAATCGAAGTCTTCGTCTCAAGACAAAAACTCACTTACATGCAAATAAAAAGATTAAAAAACAATGGAAGACTATCTGCAAGGCTAGCTCTTCGTAGATGCCACAGGTTCTGGAGACTGAAGGAATTCGTATGGGTCGTGGGTCACCTCCGGCTGATCCCCGACACTGAGGCGAGAAGGACTTCCTGCAAGCGTGGGAAAGACAGTGCGTTCACACTAGGGGTCTGCACACATGCTGTGCTTCAGA
>RCUC01092583.1:0-12194 GCA_003697995.1 Taxidea taxus jeffersonii | reverse complement strand
AAGAGACTCTTAATGTCATAAAACAAACTGAAGGGGGTGGGGGGCAGAGGGGTTGGGAGAGGGTGGTGGGGTTACATTATATGTTTAAATAAAAAAAGCTTAAATTAAAAAAAAAAAGATGGAGATTTTAAGTAGCTACTGTGAAGAGATTAGTTTGAATAGAAGGCTCTCTAGAGAAATGCCACCTAATTGCTGGGCTTTGACAAAAGAAGCAAAAGATAGCAAGCCTGTGCTGTGTGCTAGCCAGACTCCCCTCTGGGCCATTGTCTTTGCCAGATGTACCTGGTAGGCTCCCCAAAGAGGCAGGAACTCTGGGGAGGCAGAGGACAAGTCTGCTGAATTCCTCTAATGCCTACTGCCTAGGGAAGGCTATTTGGTTCCCACCAGAATAAGTATGAAACACTGTTTCACCATAGACTTGATTGGGTGCAAGTGATGAGGGGTCTTTCCAATGATACTAATTGACAAGAGACTATCAGGGCCAGACGAGAGGATGAAACTTAGAAACTCCCTGGGAGTATACCTCCCAATAAATGTGTGAGCCTTGCGTAAATGCTGGCTATGCATACCTCGCAGTACAAGAGACTTCAATAAAAGAAACGTTGGAGGTTACTGAAATTTGAAAATCCCAGAAACAGATGTGATAGACTACGGTAAGTGTGTATAAGTCATTATGCAGATGTATATATGTATATGCATGTGTATATATATGTGTATATATAATTCAGTATTCTGTAAAGTTGTCTTTTTCAAATTGGAGAAGTATATGGGTCATTCAACTACCTATATTGGGAAAATCATGTCAACGACAACAAAATTAAGTTGGAGTTTCTCTTTTGCAACATGCATCAAAATAAAACCAAAGTAAAGACACTTAAATGTAAAATTTTAAATGATTTAACAAATGTAAAAATATACACATTAAATGCACAAGAATAATATAAACGACTGATAATAGGAAAACTCTAAAGTTAGGCACCATAAAATGACCTGTTCCATAAATAAAATACAGCATTCTGTAAAAGGAATATCTCAAAATTTAAAATGGTTCTTTAAAAGAAGGTGCAACATAAAGAAATAATCACAAGTGTATAATAACTTTAATACACAGAGAGTCCTTAAAGGATAAATTAGTGATTTTATTTATGTAACATTATTAAGATGGCAAAATTATAGGGTTGGGAAACAGATTAATGGTGTCTAGGGGAAAGGGATGTTGAGGTTCTCAACAAGGGATGTTGAGGTGGGTGTGGTGTGATAATAAAGGTATAGCATAAGAGCAATCTTTGTATACAAAACCACAAAATGGTTTTGTATCCTGATTGTAACGGTAGGTACACGGAATGATAAAAGTGTCCCATAACTATAAACACCAATGTCAATTTCCTGGTTTTGATGGTTATCGTTATGTACAATGTAAATATTTGGAAAACAAAGTGAAGTTTACACAAGAACTCTGTGCTATTTTTGCAACATGAATCTATAATTACCTCAAAATAAAAACTTTAAAATGTAAATTACATAGAAAAATGTGAGAACGATGATCATGATTTTTTAAACAACCATTCCACATGCACATTCACATATAAATACACACAAAAAAAATAAAAATAAAACACGTGTTTTATCCATCTGTAATCAAATCAAGTCTAAAGCAAACAGCAAAGGTAATCTTGTTTTTTCTTAATTTATTACATTCTCAAATTAAAAAAACCCTTTGGGCTGAGAGACTGGAAATTCTTATTCTACTCTTAGAAGTCTAAATTCTGAGAAGTTAAACATTAGATATAAAAATGTCTAAAATTGTATGTCCTTCATTCCAGTGATTCCTTTTTGTCATTTTTCACAAAAAAATAATAGTTATCTTCATACATGTAATCTCAAGGTTATAATTTAAAGTGTAATTTGTAAGTTTAAAACTAGAAAAGCTCAAAAGTACATTACTACGGAATTGGTGAAATGAATACTAAATACCCATTACAGAGATAATATATAATAATATGTATATGTGTGTGTTTTTATATATCTGAAAATACATATATCAAAACTTATTTTACGATAGAATTATTAGTAATTTATATTTCTTCATTATATCAACCATCATCTTGTTTCCAGACATAAATAACATATATATTATTTTTATAATTAGAAAAGTAAATAATTTATTTTAGCTTAAAACATATAAAATAAAAAGACTAGAAAGACAAAGAACCGCATCAAGTGGCTACTGAAATCTCCTACTTTTAAAATGCATTCATGGCTCCCTCCTTCCAGGAGTTAAAATAACTTGATTTCATGTACACCAACATAATATATTATTAGTAATTTCATACTGATCAGTGCATGAATGTGACATTGGACATTGTCATCTATTTTCATCTTAAGTATCTGCTCCAAAGATTTGTTAGCTTTTTACTTATACAATTTAGCCGAAAGGTTGTGTCTTTTGAGGAAGAAAGAGAAACCTTTCCTTCCTTTCCCTATTTTTGTCTGAAACAACATCGTCAATCTAGTTAATGGTGAATAAGAATATTAGAGACATGTGTGACAACTGATGTGGAAAAATTAGGTTCCCGCGGGCAATTACCTATCAAGAGCAGGTTGACTGATTGCCAGAGTTAAAACACATGCAAACTGTCAGCCATCATACAGGGCAAATATCCCAGAACCCTGGTGCAGCATCAGGTCGAAATTCCGTTTTCTCTGCTGGGAACCTGCCCTCGATGCCACACATTCATAATCTTCTCCCATCAAGCCAGGTCTACACATTCAGAGACGTCCATCATTCCAGCAGTCAAATATATGTCCTGTCAGATACATTCAATGGCTTTCATGATAAGTTGGACGAGAAGTGACATGCTACACATGATTGAGTAGGAGGGCATATCATATACAATTCCTGCTGTCACACTTTGTCATTCTGTTTCTATATCTAGGTAAGATACTTAACCTTGACACTTCCCAAGTTCAAATATTATGCCAATTAATAGACAAAACAAATCTGGAAAGTATTTTAATAAGTTCCATGTAAAACGTGGCTATGATGATAAGGTGGGTAAGTCAAATATTAATAAAAATTAACCTGATTTTCAATTTGGAAAACAAAATGTATCGAGATTCGGTAAGAACACGTTGAAAATGGGAAGCACAGTGGCATTCAACTCCAAAATTTGCCTGAATTACCACAGGCAGCCTAGAGATTGACCACTGTGTTGATGTGTTTATACATATTACCTCCTTTACTGTGTGAATAGGTTTCTCATTCCACAAATGAAGTATCTACAAATCAGCATTATATTCAAAAAGAATTTGCTGAAAAGTGACTGTGAGCCAAATCCTGGGCTAGAGAAAACAACCTATTCATCTGTGGCAGATAATACATTCTAAAATTCACCAAGTACTGTCCATGAAAAGCAGGTGGGCAAACATTGCCTTCACCTGAGCTTTTTCCTGACCTATCAGTGGAATTTGGTTGCTATGGTCTCACTAACTTCTCCAGCTAAACCATCTTTTCCCCTCTAGTTCAGGGACAGGGGAAAGGAGAAAGCACATGCCTGCCCTCTCTGTGCAGCTCCTTTACAATTATTTTATAATCTTCCATTTTAAAAAAGAAAAAAAAAAAAGGAGAAAAAGAAAAGAGGGACAATAATTTAATCTTCTTTTGTGACCATTTAGTTATTATGCTGACAGTTATTATCTGTAAAATCCCACGTTTGAGATCTTCTTTGAGATCATGTCTATGATGTAAACCTACACATTTGTCTGTATTTTTTAATATGACCATCTTCTGCCGAACACCTGGAGGCATTATCACTGTGTGATCACTTTAATCCAATTTCATGTATTGAGACAGACAATTTTGAACTGGAGTCCCCTGCATGGGATGTTAATTTCTCGTTCACTCTTAACACCTGGTGTGAGCCCCTGCAGATCCTCAATCTAAACAGAGGGTCATTCTCCAGGACCATATTCCCATGCACGTGAACTCAAAATCCTAATTCCTGTCTCCCTTGGCACATGACTCAGAGGTGTTTATAAGCCGCTGACTCTCAACAATTTCCCCTGACATTAACAAATGTCCCCAAAGTGAAGAGCTGCCCTAATGGGATCAATTCCCTAAGCCTCTGTCTACTATTACAAGATCGTGGCTCAACAGTTCCCCATCTTGTTAGTTTCTTGATGCACTCATGTACCTTTAGCATATATATATATTTTGTATAGCCTTTATAGTTGTCCTCATCAGAAATTTTGGTCCAAATTACCTATTCTGTCATTGTCTTATTCAATAAGCTTCTGGCATGAGTATTCCTTTTTTCTCCATTTTCCCATGAACAAACTGAGTCCTAGGGAGGATTAGCATCTTCTCTTATGTCAGGGTTAACAAACTGGCCAGTGGAACTAAGCATGGAAATGAAGACTTCATGTCAGGCTTAAAAATCTTAAGTGGGGGGCGCCTGGGTGGCTCAGTGGGTTAAGCCGCTGCCTTCGGCTCAGGGCATGATCTCAGAGTCCTGGGATCGAGTTCCACATCGGGCTCTCTGCTCAGCAGGGAGCCTGCTTCCCTCTCTCTGCCTGCCTCTCTGCCTACTTGTGATCTCTCTCTCTGTCAAATAAATAAATAAATAAAGTCTTTAAAAAAAAAAAAGATGGACTAGAAACTCAAGGGACTACAAATAATTTAAAAAAAAAAAATCTTAAGTGGGTGCAAAGCAACTTGGAGGTTGGTAAATTATAGTTTCTTTAAGGAAAGTTAATGCTTCATGGTCCAGAACCTTTGGAAGAAATTTACAGATTCCCTAGAGAGGGAAATCTTGTGAAGGGCAAATCAGTACAGTAGTGGGAGCTTAGACCACACACAAGAGGTAATATGGTTTTGTTATTTTAGGTACCTGTAGGGGTGCCTGGGTGGCTCAGTGGGTTAAGTCTCTTCCTCCTGCACAGGTCATGATCTCAGGGTCCTGGGATGGAGCCTGGCATCGCATCCGGCTCTCTGCTCAGCAGGGAGCCTGCTTCCTCCTCTCTCTCTGTCTGCTTCTCTGCCTACTTGTGATCTCTGTCAAATAAAATAAAATCTTGAAAAAAAATAAAATAAAAAAGTATCTTTCTTCAAGTATAATTTTATTCTTACAAATAATATTTAGTGGACCAAACTTTGTGTGTGTGTGTGTGTGTATGTGTAGGTACAAAAAATTGCATTTATTTTACAATAAATTGTATAATTTATTTATTTTCCTAAACTATTGTACATAAAGAAAAGTTGAGCTGTCTGTAGAAAAATAATATGACTTTAGGAAATTACAGAGGGATCAATATTGTCCTTAAAACTTTAAAGTAGACAGGTACAAAAACTAGCACAGTAAGTGAATAATGCAAGGTATGAACAGACTTAAAAAGGGTATATGGACACAATGATACAGAAGGTCAATACTAAAGCCTCCAGTGATGATGTGCTTTCAGATGTTCACACTAGTAAGAGAGCTTACTATTACTCTTCTGTTGGGCTGCTTCAGTCCCAACAGAAGAACCCAAAGCACTAATGGAAACACAATCCTTTCACATGCAGTACAGTCAAATCTTCATTCCCCAGAGTAATGAAAGGGAGCAGAGACATAACATATTTTTAAAAGATTTTATTTATTTATTTGACAGGCAGAGATCACAGGTAGGCAGAGGGGCAGGCAGAGAGAGAGAAGCAGGCTTCCTGCTGAGCAGAGAGCCAGATGTGGAGCTGTATTCCAGGTCCCTGAGATCATGACCTGAGGCAGAGGCAGAGGCTTAACCCACTGAGCCACTGAGGCAGCCCTGAGACATAACTTTTTTTTTTGACAGAGGGAGAGATCACAAATAGGCAAAGAGGCAGGCAGAGAGAGAGGGGGGAGCAGGCTTCCCGCCGAGCAGAAAGCCCAACACAGGGCTTGACCCCAGGACCCCGAGATCAGGACCTGAGCCAAAGGCAGAGTCCCAACCCACTGAGCCACCCAGGCACCCTGAGACATAATATTTTTAAAACGTAAAGAATTCCAAGATTAATTTTAAGAAGTGCCCTTGTGTTTGGAGGTGAGAAACATAGATATCCCTGGAATTCCCATCACGAGTACAATAGGCTGTACAGCCAGTACAATAGGCTGGCTATTACAACTTTCAGTTTCTGTGAGGAAGGAGGGCAAGATGAAGGAATAAAGGTTTTTTATTTGTGTGCATATGTGCATTTGTTGCCACTGGTTTTACTAGTGTGTGTATGTCTTCCAAAATTTAAAGCCAGAAAAATATAACTGAAATCAACACTATGACTCAAAACATGCAAATGTATTAAAATCAGAGGGGCCGAACAGCAAATTCAAAAGACTGAAAGAAAAAAATAAAAATGAAAAGAAGAGAGAAAGATGGGACAAGAAAGAAATGAAGGGATAACTGAGGGGCAGCAAAGGGAGAGCATTAAATTAGGGGCAGAGAGACAGAATAAGTTAAAAATAAGTGTGACTAGAGCCCACCGAGGAGGAGTAATGGTGGACAGAATAAGTTGACAAAGGGGAAATTGCTCTAACATGTGTTTTGTTTGTCCAAATTAAAAGTTTGAAACAAGATCAAAGATAAAGATGAGAGAAAAACTCTACAGGGGAAGGGAGATACAAGGATACCTTCAAGGCTTTGAGGTACAAGAGAATCCCAAAGACACACGGGGTCAGCAATCAGACTCTGGGTGGAAATGGATGCACTTAAGGCAAGATCTTCATGTCTCATTCTAGAAACAGCTGAGAGGTACTTAAAAACAGAAACCTGAAGGGGATATTTTAAATTTCTGTGATTTACAGAATAACTGTTAGAAGGTATCAGAGATGGGATGTCGAGGTCTAAATAAGCCTTAAAGATTTTATTTTCAGTTCTAAGTTTCCCTGTTTTTGTGACTATTGCCATACTGCTTCTTTATCTTTTTAATATTAACTTGGTAGGGGCAAACAAGCAGTTATATAGCAAGCAATTAAATAAGCTTTAAACAGCTGGATCAAAATACTATACTATTCAGTTTGTTGGACTTTGCTCAAGCATTCATCCCCAAAGAAGCTAAAAGGAAAAGAAAATTAAAAAAAAATAAGAAGGCTGGTAGTTTGAATCCATGCTGCCTAACTGCTTGCTAAAATAATGCTGAAAACAGTATTATTTTAATTAAAAGGTAAGTACTGGCCTATAATATACTCTACTCTCCACTCTACCAGTGATAGCAAATAATGCTTAACTGTCGGTGTCTCAGCCCATTAGCTTCTCCATCTGGTTATCTTATTATATTGGCTCAATAAATTAGTCAATGTTCTTATAACCTCCAGGAAACCCAGAACAGGTCATGTCTTTTGCTAGATTGACTGGAAATTGCTGTCATTAGGTGGTATGTCTGCATTCTCTCTAAGAGTTAATGGGCACGACTGTAAAATGCGTCTGGGCCGGCTGCCTGGTTGTTTTTCTATCTCTCTGTGTGGACCCTGGAGCAATGCAAAGATACATGACCCAGGTTTTTGCAGGTTTATTCCTGAAAATACTCCATTAGCCTCAACAGTTCGAACTTATCTTAACGCCGAATTGCACTTGTCCCTTAATATAAAACCTTGACTGTCTTGGTTCTGGGTTGTTGTGCTACATGTAAATGCCTACCAGAGTGCTTTTAAAAGTTTTTATCATTAGGTCCTGCCACGCGGCTGCAGGTGATGTCATTTGGGGAACTAGATTACTAACAGCACTTAAAATGTCCTGTGGCTTCTCTGTTTCTGAACATTGATTATATTAAATGTTTGCCAATAACTACAATAATTGTGATTTTCCATAATAATGCTTCCCTTACTTTCAATATCCTCACCTTATGTGCTAACAACATAAAAGTGGAAAAATCTAAAATTCCCAGGATAGCTTATAAATCCTGAAGTATGAGAGAGCCACGCTATTGTGTAGACAAAAATTTGGAGAAATTGGACTTGAAACTTAAGATTAAAATGTGTACTTGGAAGACTTTGTATTGTGATCATCTCTATAAAGTATCTAGCTCAATGGTTGAAAACCACAGAGGCAAAACAAGGTAAAGGACTGCAGAGGGGGAGGTAGGGGCGATGGGCCTGTGTGGTTGGATAAGAAGATACAATTAGGTAGTGAGAAGTCCCTGTGGCTAAGAGGTTGGGGACTATTGCTTTAATTTGGGGAAGTGAGAGGATTAAATCAGTGCCTTGGGAAGAATGAGCTGGCCATCTAGGGGGGATAGAGAGGTTTTTTTTTTTTTTCTTTTTTGGAATTCAGGAAATGTAACTTACATTTGTTATACAAAAACAGTGGGAAATGGAACTGTATAAGCTTAGAATATAATCCACCTTGAAAACAAATAATAAAGTACTGAGGATGGTTTCCTTACCTTAGTATCAATCATGTTTGAAATTACAATGTAACTTTTATTTCTCCTATTGGTGTCTGACACAACAGGGAACTCTTAGAATGGAAAAATATACATAAGGTCTAAACTCTCTTCTAATGCACCATTTCCCCCCATAATATCACTGTCTTTACCTGGAGTGGTGAAAAGGTTATTATTTAACAAAATAGCAAGTCTTAGTGTGGATACATCTGTTGGGGTTGGAATGTTACACACCCACCCACCCACTAATTACGTTTCTTTGCCACAGAATTTGCATCCATTTCAACTATTCTCTAACAGAGAGGCTTTTCTGTGTTTGAGTGGATATAACTATATAGATTTTATTGATAGGCATATACTTATGGAAATGTTTATGAGTAATATATACATCACTTTTTTACAATATGAACAGAAAGAGTAGGAAAGAGAACACATAGAACGGGAACCTGCCTGGTTTCACATCCTGGAACAGTGTGCTTTGTTTTATCAAATTGTGTCAAGTAGTTTTATTTCTCCAAGGCTGCCTCCTCTGGTGTGTAGGAGACGGTAGCAACAGGCTAATGCGCCAGAACAGCGTGGGATAAGCCCAGGGTCAGCCAAACCCACTAAAAGTGCCTGCAGGGAAAGAAAAAAAAATCACCTCAACTCAAGGGGAATTCTCTTGGCTGTAGCTAGGACTGCGCTTTAGGTAGGACTTTCTGATTTTGCTGCATTGGGACATTTCCTTTGAGTTTTGGGTTTTTTGTTTGTTTGTTTGTTTGTTTTTGCTGTGCTTTGTTTTGATCCTTAATACTAATAGGCTCTGTTGTGCTTCCTTGCATCATCTCATTCCATTTACCTAGGACTGTGCTGCTGAGACCCTGAGGAGGGATTGGCGGAACAGAAGACACCAGTGAGAAGCTGAATGTCCTGCTAACACACACTGCCATGATGCTGTGAAGATGAGTGTGGAGCCAAAGCAGGGTCCATGAGGACAAACCGAAGCTCTCTGCTGCGAATGGGGGTGTCCTACAGTCTCTATCTGTTCTTTAGAACTAGTCCAGGTATGCTGTCTGTTCTCCAGTCTTGCCTGCTCTGCGATTCCTGAACTCAGTGCAACGCCGACTCACTGAGGGTGGGCAGGGCAGTGAGCAGGACCTCTCCTGGTCTCAGAATGCACACACTTCCGTCCTTCTAGAGGAGTCTACCATTTCTCATTTGTGGTCAGAAATGTATGCACATGTGGAGACAGCAGAGATTTTTACACTGGTAATGATAGGTTGATATATTTTGCTTCTGTTGTGCATAACAGACTAGTAGTAATGGTGATAAGAATAGCTACAAATATGTGACCCTATCTGGTAGCACTTTCCTCAGACTTTGATATTCATTTCTAGTTTAATCCCCAGAACAATGATAAGAGCTGAAGCCCATTACCCTTATGTTACAAAGAAGGGACTCCAAGGAAGAAATGAATGGTCCAATCTCAAACAATGATTAAGGCAAGGAGGCAAATTGCATGTTTGATGTTCAAAGGCCAGATAACACTCTTAAGCTCTATGAGTGCCCTACACCCATTTTTTCATGGTGATTTTCCATTTGTCAGTCTTTTTTTCTTTTATAAAAATGTTCTGTATGCTTAGTTTTATAGATTTATGCCAGATATAATATATATTGGCATAGAGATATAAACATTTTATGTACATATAAATTGTACATTTACATTAGAATAAGTTTTGAAAAATTTCTCCCTTCATGGCTTCCTCTAATTTTCTGTTTCCTCTTTGAACCTCCAAATTCCATGTTAGAAGTTTTCCTCATATGCTATCGATCCTTGGTTGTTTTGTTTCTATATACAAAGCTCACTGAAATGCTGTAAGTAGGGACTGAGATAGGAGTTTCTCTATCATCTCTCAGGGCTGTTTTGTTAAAGCCTATCTGCTAGCATCATCCTTAGTTCTTTCTTCTGGGGCTAATCAGATTCCTCGGGAGGACCTAATGTCCTGCCAGGAGGGCACTGATCTGGTGGACCAGGGATCTGAGAGCTGGGAGAGGACTGGTTGGCTCACCATTTGATGTATGTTCATGTAACTCCTTTCTTCTGTTGTGTACATAAACCAACGGCCAACTGGGCCTTGTGTACTGGTGCTCAGTTTCCCCTCTTCTACCAGGATGAGAGAAGGGCAATCCAGCAGCTGCACAACATTGGGCTGGCAATCTTATTTATCTTTTATTTGGAGTAGGCAAATATTTATTTACAGTATTTACAGTAGCTAATTTCCACTATCTGCTGTCGTATCTTCTCTTACTTGCAATTCTGTTCCAGATTGGGATCCTTCCGGTTTTAGTCCTGCCTTCACTCTGATTTCCAGAGGACCCATTGCTAACAATTTCTAAGGCTTGGTGATTTCTAGCTTTCTACACTTTGGGTCTTATGCCAAGTCAGGTACCACTCATCCTTCCGTGGTTAGCTTCTAAAATATTGTTGTTAATTCCTTTCCTTTTCCTTTATGAGATTATGCCTTAAAAATCCTTTATTGATATCTATGGGGATTTGGGAGGGATTCAAAGTTAATATGAGTGTTTCATCTATCATTTTTACAAACAAGTATAAGTGATTTTTTTGGTAATTCTGCAATAATTTTCATAAAACTCCAATTCCATAATGGAATACTAATAGTATTAAATATAACAGGCCATAATATTATAATTAATTATATTTTCAGCTTCAGTTGTAATACAATTATCTCCCCAACCAAACACAGTCTTGCCTGGCTCAGCAGATTAAGAAAATATGCAATGAACCGGGACCTGGGGGGCTAAATCCTACCTGAATCACTGGTAATAACATTTCAATCAGCTGACATAACATTTTTCCTTGAGCTGTATCCTACATGTCTCTAAAAGGATCTTGCTTTGATGAGGATGAGATACCTGCTTTGAGGCTGGGAAAGTTTCTCCTAGAACTGAAACTGCTATTGCAACTAATTGCATATCTTTTAGACATGATCTCCCATGGAGTAGAAAAAATTAGAAGCTAGAATCTGGTCTTGGTGGAAAGATGTCATTTTGGAACTTGAGGCAGACTCAGATTTCCAGGCAGCTAAACCCATTCAGGTCCGGTCTTACACGGACAGAAAGTCTTGAGAGAGCTAGGGCTTTATTTCCAGGAAGAGGAAGCATGACCCGCAATACTTCAGTGAAACAGTCTAGCTCAGTGGGCCCAAGCAGTGGGCAACATTGTGTTTTGAATTCAAAGTTTTCTTTTCCTCTTGGGATGAGTGCCTGACATGGTGACTAAGAAAAATAAAAGGGTATGCTACAGGAAAAAAAATGAGATTGGAATAATGTGTCCTACCGTCTTTGTAGTAGCAAATTTCCAAAGCCAAGGATAGGCAAGGCTATTAGAAAAGTACTTGCTGAAAGGTCACAGCTTGAAGAGGAACCATCAGAAACAGCCCTAGGATACAAAAGTCTGGGGACTTTTTCAAGTTCTCAAGAATACTGGAGCTGAGAGTTTGCCTATTCAAATTCGGGAGATCTCCGACAATAAAAGAATTTAAGATTGTTTCCTTTATACAGAGTTCACATCAATCTAGCACTGAAATGCCAGAAAGACAGAAGCCAAAGGGGAAATAAAAGTTTTAAATAAGAGAGATGTAAATAAGGGGAAATAAAAGTTTTAAATAAGAGAATAATGAATGATAGATCCTCAAGAGAGCTGTTAGGAAACTAGTCTGAGATTTGATCATATTTTAGAATTCTGGTGAGAATTCACTGGGCTGATATGTTGATATTTGTATGTGATATGTGTTGTGATGATTCA
>RCUC01092578.1:0-16238 GCA_003697995.1 Taxidea taxus jeffersonii | reverse complement strand
CTTTTCCTACTTAGTTGAAGATTAACTGACCCTGTAGTTGTAGGTTCATTCTGGGCTATTCTGTTTCATTGATCTGTGTGTCTGTTTTTGTGCCAGGACCACACAGTTCTGATTACTATAGCTTTGAAGTATATCTTGAAACCTAGGATTGTTATACTCCCAGCTTTATTCTTCTTTCTTGAGATTGCTTTGGCTATTTGTGTGGTTCCATCCATATTTTAACATCATTTGTTCTAGTGCTGTGGAAAATGCTGCTGGTGTTTTGATAGGGATTACATTAAATATATAGGATGCTTTGGGTAGTATGGACATTTTAAGAGTACTGGTTCTTCCAATCAATGAACATAGAATATCTCCATTTGTTTGTATCATGTTCGATTTATTTCAGCAGTGTTTTATAGTTTTAGGAGTACAGTTCTTTCACCATCTTGGTTAAGTTTATTCCTAGGTATTTAATTATTTTTGGTACAATTATAAATGGGATTGTTAATTTCTCTTTCTGCTGCTTCATAATATTAATATATAATATATTATAATATATAATATTATTACAGATTTCTATATATTAACTTTGTATCCTGTGGCTTTACTGAATTCATTTACTAGAAGATATTTGTCAAAGATGTATTTGATAAGGGGTTAATATCCAGAATATATAAGGAACTTCTGCAACTCAACACCAAACAACAACAACAACAGCAAAAACAACAAATAACCTGACCAAAATAAATGGGCAGAGGACCTGAATAGACACTTTTTCCAAAGAAGACATCCAGATGGCCAGCAGACACCTGAAAAGATGCTCAGCATCATTCATCATTAGGGAAATGTAAATCAAAAGCTCAATGATATAATCACCTTACAACTGTCAGAATGACTAGAATAAAAAACACAAGAAACAATAAGTATTGGTGAGGGTGTGAAAAAAAGGAATCCTTGTACACCGTTGGTGGGAATGCAAGCTGGTGCAGCTATTGTGGGAACAGCATGGAGGTTCCTCTAAAAGTTAAAAGTAGAATTAACCATATGACATGGTAATTCCGCTTCTGGGTATTAACCCAAAGAAAATGAAAACAATAATTCAAAAAGATATATGCACCCTTATGTTTATTACAGCATGATTTATGATAGCCAAATGATGGAAGCAACCAAATGTCCATCCATAGGTGAATGGATAAAGAAGATGAGGTATATTTATACAATGGAATATCACTCAGCCATTAAAAAAGAGTGAGATCTTGCCATTTGCAACAACACGGATGGACCTCAAGGGTATAATGCTAAGTGAGATAAGTCAGAGAAAGACAAATACCATATGATTTCACTCATGTGTGGAAGAAACAAAAACAAATGAATAAAGAAAAGTGAGACAAGCAAAAGAACCCCAGTGGACTCTCAAATACAGAGAACAAACTGGTAGTCACCAGAGGGGAGGTTAAGGGAGATGGGGGAAATAGGTGGAAGGGATTAAGAGTACACTTATCAGGGTACCTAGGTGGCTCATTCAGTTAAGTGTCTGCCTTCGGCTCAGGTCATGATCCCAGAGTCCCGAGACTGAGTCCCACATCAGGCTTCCTGTTCAGCAGAGCCTGCTTCTCCCTCTGCCCCTTACCCACTTGTGCTCGCGCTTTCTTTCTCTTCCTCTCTCCTCTCTCTCTCTCAAATAAATTTTTTTTTTAAAAAGTACACTTACCATGATGAGCACTGAGTATTGTACAGAATTGTTGAGTCACTATATTATTGTACACTTGAAATTAATACAACACTGTATGCTAATTATACTTCAATTGAAAAAAGAAGTTAAAAAGACAAGGTCTTTGTGAAGAAGAAACAATTCTGAGGTTCTAGATCGAGACAGAAGAATGACCACCTAGGATTGTGGAGCTAATGTAATACAAAGCACCCATGTTGAAATGCAGAGCTTTCCTGAAGGGTTCTTAGGAAGTTGGGGTGCCCTAAGATTCATTCCATGCGCCTTGCCACAGTCCTGCTATGAGAGGTGCTCTCAGGAGCACCTAAGTTAGCTCAAAGGGTCCAGGCACAAATAATCACACCCAAACACAGACATCTCCGTGTGCATAGTCACCCACATGCTCACTCTTCTCCCACACACATTGTTCCAGGACATGGAGTCTAGTAAGACTTGTTCAGAAAACTAAACATCATAAGATCCATTGACAGATTGGTGGTGGTGTTTCCATAGTTCTTGTTCTCCTTCCCTCGTGGGGCATTTGTTTATTGCGTCTTGGGGAGTTTTAGTTATGTAGAGTGGACCAAGAACTTCTCAAGGGCAGAATGGTTGAGGTCTTGAAGAGAGCATCTGGCACATGGTATGTTGCTTGCGTGGTTATTGTTTGTTGAAGGAAGGAAGGAAGAAATGAGTATGAGGAGTGGAACCGCGGAGGAGAAACTCAGAACCGAGTCTGCTTTGCCTTTTTTGGAAACTTCGGCTGGTGAATGAGGAGTGAAGGTCCAAGGGATCTCTGTTTTAGTCCTTGAAAACAGAAAGTGCTTCGGATGGATTTTAAAATGCCAGCAAAGATGTTGCTAGAAACACAAGAATGCTTTTTATCCAGGCTCAGTGGGTGACCCTCTCCTGATTCTGGGATACATTTTTTAAAATTATTATTTTTTAAATTATTATTTTTTAATTATTTAAATTATTATTTTTTTAATTATTGTTATTTTAAAAATAATTTTAAAGCACCATTTTTGGGTGCTCAGCGCTGTGTGCGTGCTTTTATCCTACCCTGGCAAAGGAAGTTAAAGCATTGTCTGGCAGGTTTGCAAAAGAGCTCTTTTACGGGCAGAGAATTTTGTTGTCAGTGGGTGATGGTTCCATCTGTGGGGACTGGGTCTGTGAGGGGGCTCTCGGTTTGAAGCACATTGTCCTATGCTGGGCTTCTGTTCCTGGTCTCTTGTCTGTGTCTAAGTGCTACACCATCAGACTGAGTTTCAGAGTCCGCCATCAGACTGGATTTCAGAGGCAGCCCTTATCTTTCTTCCATGGGAGAGAAACAGATTCTCAGAACCAAGACAGGATGACTCCTGCATTCCTCTAGCCTCGGGTCAATATCATCTTCCCTGATAGTTCTTAAATCTGGAATTCTTTTCTTCCTCCTCTCTTCCTCTCACCTTTCCATCCTTCAGGCCATTCCGGCTGATAGGATTTGTTGTGCTTTCTGAATTCTGTGTACTTGTTATCTGTACCACAAGGTGTCATGATTTTATTTGAGCTCATTTTATTTCCCAAGTTTTTTGAGCACAGGAAACGTATATCCTGCATCTTTGGATTTCTCCCAGCAACCCCAGCTAGGTAGTCGCTCCTTTTGGATGGCACTATAAAAAGCATTGAATAAATGGGCCTCTGCGGTTAGAGCTCAGGGACTTGCGGAAAGTGGTGGTGTGTTTTTTCGGAGGTTAAGGAAAGTAATGAATGGAGAGACAAATGGAATAAAAAAAGGAAGGACATGCAAAATGACAAAATATCACAAAATGTCACCCCACCAGTAGAATCTTTCATTAACCTGCTTCCAGAAAACTCCTGTTTAAACTGTGCGCACACGCATGCGTATACACACACGTGCACACACACATATGTACACACATATATTTACATAAATACACACATATCTATACAGAATTTACATACATATTACATGTGTATATGCAGGAAACCCTCAGCAGACTGTTTTACCAGATTAACTTAGGTGTTACCATTAGAGCATGGGACATGGACAAATAAATCAACTTTGTTGGAGAAAGCGGGTCTGGCCCAGTCCAGAGCTGGAGGCCTGACCCAGAGGGCTGTCGGGGTCCTAGAGTGTGTGGGATACTCAGTCATAGAGAGGAATAAAGGGGAAGCTGTGAAGGTGATTGTGTCTGCATGGGAAGGGTGAGACAGCCTAACTGGGCTTGGTATTAAGAAGGGTTTGGGGAGCCCCTACATGAAAAATGTCTTTTTGCCTTTGTTCTTCGTTCAGTCTTTAAGACTGTTTGTTTGTGTTTGGCACACACAGGAAAAGTCAGACACAAGGATTCTAGTCGCACCCTCTCTGGACTTTAGCTTTGTTATCTGTAAAATGGAATTTATGTCTTTTGTCCTTCATAGACTCCTTCTGGCAAAGAGGGGGAAGGACCCAGTGCCCGTACCATGACACTAGGTGGCCCCATGGGCTAAGCCTGTGGTAGTTTGGACCGTGGCCTTGTGCATCTGAGTTTTCATTCACTAGATCAGCATATTTACATTTCATTGTTTTCTTGGGAGGATAAAGACAAATGCAGGTAATTGTGATGACCAACCAGAAATGTCCTGGGTGTCCCATCTCTGTTTTTTTGGCAGTTCACTCAGTTTACTTCAAGAACATTTTGCACTGGGGCACCTGGGTGGCTCAGTTGGTTAAAAGTTTGCTTTCGGCTCAGGTCATGATCTCCAGATCCTGGGATAGAGCCCAACATTGGGCTCCCTGCTAGGTGGGGAGTTTGCCTCCCACCCTTCTTTTGCTCCTTCTTCCAGCTCGTGCATTCGAAAGAAAGAAAGAGAGAAAGAATGAACATTTTGTATTTGACAAAACAGGTATTTGTTTGGACCTTGCCTGTTACTGTGAAAACAGACCAAACATACGTGTGTTTTGTTTTCTAGGGAGATGTGCATCCAACAGGATGGGAGAATTCATCTCACCGTTGTTTACTTTGGGAAGGAAGAAATGAATGAGGTCAAAGGAATACTTGAAAACACTTCCAAGTAAGTATGACTTGGAGTCGTAGTAAGGAGTCATAGCAACTGACATCAGGAGTCTATATCCAAGGCTGGAACTTCTGCTTCAGTTTTATTTTCCTTAACACACTGGGTCAGCTGGGAGATGGACTGGTGGCTGGCTGTTCTGGGGGAATTGTGCACCCCTCTGTCCTTGGGAGAGCACCCTATCTGACACTGGTCCTCACTGTGCGGGGTTGTTGGCTTCGACAGTGATGAGATGAAGGGCCCTGATCTGCAGGGAGGGGGCACAGGCTGCTTTGGACTTCTGCGTGACTGGGCATTGTCTCAGTGCTGCCAATTTGGGGACTTGGTGTCACAGAGTGGGAATTAGGGACCACACATCTGTGCACTGAGCTCCAGCTAAGCGATGTCCATCCTGGGATTTCCTTCCCTTAGCAAAAAGTCTAACCCTTTTGACTTTCATTCATTATGTATTTTGAAAGATTAGGGGGAAGTCAGAAGTAATGGCTAGGATGGGATCCTGGATAAAACCTACTCAGTTGAATAGAAATGATTTAACCGAAAACCTTAGCCTTCGGGTTGTACATGTAGACATATACATATGTGTACAGGTCAGCTGTATGGGGGAGTACGTGAAAGCAGCACAGACGGGTTTTATCCCCTCCCCAGATAAACGAGTATTGATGTAATAAATAAAAAAAAAGTGGCATTTTCTACTAGGAGGAAGCCAGAACAGTGCCCCCCACCACCGTGTTCTGGTTTTCCAGGGAGGTTTGCGGGCCTCCGCTTGAGGAAACGGGTGGGTGGTCTCTCCATAAGTGAAGCTTGTGGGGGGGTGGTTGGTAGTACTCAGTGGCAGAAATAGCCTCACGAGGGCCATATGGTCTAAGTATAAACAGGGGTCCCATGTTTGCGTTTCGTGTAAATGGTAATAGGGTGAGAGTTGAAGGATAAGATTAGAGGAGTGAGTGTACCTTTTGTGTTTATGTTCACGCTTTGTTACTAATTTGGTATTAATGGGCACAAATCAGAATGCTTGTTCTAATTACTCAAATGTTCTAAAGCAGTCCACTGGTCTTATTTCCATTTAAAAAAAAGTTGGATCGGAAGGCAGGCTTCCTCATTTATTTACGTATTATTTATGTCGCTTTTGTGCTGTAACAGAGTTGAGTAGCTGTGACCAAAACTGTATGACTTGCAAAGCCTGAGCTCTTTACTGTCTGGTCCTTTACAGAAGATGTTTGCTGACCTCTGTTCCAAAGCAATACGGAATTTGGAGTTTGAAACTAGTAAAAGCTTAAAAGCTAGGCCCCCATCGAAGGGAGATCAGAGAGAATAGAATAACTGAATAGCCTAAATGTCAGTGAACTAGAACCCTCTCAGCTCCAGTGCTCTGTGATATCCTTGTTGTCTCCGCTTAGGCATGAGGAGCAGGAATTATTAGAACTCGTGTCCTCTGCCCGAGGTTTCAGAATCTCTGGAAGTTTCCATTCTTGGGCATGGATCTTTTTTTTTTTTTTTTTTTTAAGCTTCCCAGCTGATTCTGACCTGCAGCCAGGATTGAGAGTCATGTCTGAGAAAGCAGCGGTCCACCCCGGGAGCGGCCCGTGAGAGGCCTCCAGCATAGCTGGCTGCCCCCTTCTGAGTAGCTATCCAGGTGACTCTGAAGTGCAGTCAGGACTAAGAAATTCAGTCCTATGGGGTCTGGCATCCTCTGAGGACTTTAAGGGACATTTGCCGATAGATACATATATGCAACTTAACAGGAGTCTGATGGGTAAGTTTCAGTGTTGTTATGGGAATTATCCATTTTAGTGACTGGGAGTCTTAAGGGCGTTTACTATCAAGACTTTCTTCTCTATATCAAATGACCTGGCAAGATGAATTTTCAAGCAGAAGGTTGCTTGGTGAGCAAAGAATGAATAGAATCCGAACAAGAGAAGTAGAATTATTTCAGTGGCAGGGATGGTTTACTTAAAATTTTGGAGAATTTCCAGAGATCAGCCTACCCATAACCAAGAACTTCGTGCTGGGAACTGAGCCCATCAGTGCTTTAAGAAGCACTACAGCACTGTGGAAACTCTGGCGATATGAATTGGAACCCCATTTTCCTGTGTTGATGCTCTCCTTCTGTTAACTGGGGATATCTGCAGTGTTAAGGTCTCTGATGCTTTGGGGGTGTCCTCCCCCCTCCCTGGTGTTGCTCTGGCCAGACCACCTCCCACAGGAATGCCCCGCCCTCTGCAGCCAAGCCTGAACTGACCAAACTCTGCAGCACTGCCTGCCACTCCACCTTCCAGATCAATCTTCCTAGTCACCTACTGCCCTAGCCTCTTACCCAGACTGGCTCTGACTTGTAACCTTG
This sequence comes from Taxidea taxus jeffersonii, assembly GCA_003697995.1. Lineage (NCBI taxonomy): Eukaryota > Metazoa > Chordata > Mammalia > Carnivora > Mustelidae > Taxidea > Taxidea taxus. Next base: position 9,153 of record RCUC01092578.1, on the reverse strand, counting down.
CCTAGATGACTTCCTGTCTCCAAGCACACTGGGAGGGTGTGGTCTGCCCCTTTGTCCTCGCTCCCATTATTGTCTTCTACTTGGTATTCTCTCCGTCCTCCTTTCTACGTTCTCAGACACCACCCTTCCATACCCTACCTCTCTTGAGTGCCCACCTCTGGAGCTCTTTCTGACCTCCAGTCCTCTCTCTGATCTCAGACTACTTGCTCACATCTCTTCTGCTTGGCACTTGGTGTATGATTCAGCTATTCCTAACTAGGTTATAGGCTGCTCAGTAAGTAATACCATATCACGTGGCTCTTTGTAACTCCAGATTAGTGCCTCATTCAGAAAATGTCCAGTGTTTGCTCATCAAGAGAAGGATGGGGTGCCTGAGTGTTGCACTTGGTTAAGCATCCAACTCTTGGTTTTGGCTCAAGTCCTGTTCTCAGGGTCCTGGAATCAAACCCCACATTGGGCTCCGTGCTCAGCATGGAGTCTGGTTGACATTCTCTCTCCCTCTCCCTCTGCCTCTCCTATTCATGTTCTATCTCTCTCTTTCTCTCAAATAAATAAAATCTTAAAAAAAGAGAGAGAGAGGAAAATGCCACATACACAATATATTTATACTCCTGTATATTTATATAATAAACCCTATTTAAATGTCATTTTTTAATTATCTTTTAAGATAGTAAATTTTTTGTTCAAATGCATCTTTGAATAATAATAATAACCATGAATCATCTTATTGAATATTCACAGCAGCTTATGAGATAGATGCTATTATTAGCCCCATTCATAGACGAAGAAACTGAGGCTCAGAGAGGTTGTTGGTCAGGTTGTCGTCCCTACCACATGGGAGAGCCAGGATCTGAGCCTCAGCTGTTAACTTGGGATAGTCCAACTCTTCCCATGGCACCACATTTTCTCTTCGTGTACTCCCTTGCTCCCTCCTGAAACTCATAATTGTCAGTTGAAAGTAATAAGATTTGAAATCAACCTGAATATTTATTTCATTAGGATACCAGCATTGTGATTAAACTGTTCTAAATGCAGCTAAATGCATATATGTTAAGAATAGCTTTTTAAAATCTAGTTTGGCTCATGAGCAGTGTTTTCCTCTCTCTGTCTCTAGATTTATGCTTACTCAGTTGAGCTGTACATTTCAGTTGATTAGTGCTTTGGAAATGGCAATTTGTGATTCATTAGAGGGTTGTGTAATAGCTTCAGTGGGTTCTGTCCAGTGGTTTTAAAACATTGAAATAGGATAGGATAGAAGATATCAGAGTGCATCACAAGTAGTAAGGGTAAATATTGTTTTGTAAAACTTTAGTGTGTGTGTGTGTGTGTGTGTATCTACTATGTCACAATGTAGAATATATTCCTTTGTATGAGTGGCAGTCAAAATATTTAGAAACCACTGCCATGGATAATAGTACAAATCAGTTCTCAGTATCTGATTCTTATTCCATAGTTTTCCATATTAAGCTGCAGTTAATCTCAGATTAAAGCCTCACTTGGTGATTTCCAGATATAAATGTGTTTGGGAATAACCTGGTGTGCTTTTTAAAGAAAATATTTTATTCATTTATGAGAGAGACAGAGATTGCGAGAGAGAGCACAAGCGGGAAGAAAGAAGAGAAACAGACTCCCCGCTGAGCAGGGAGCCTATGTGGGACTGGATCACAGGACCCTGGGATCATAACCTGAGCCAAAGACAGAAGTTTAACTGACTGACCCACCCAGGTGTCCCGGGGTGCTTTTTAAAACGCAGATTCTTGGTATCCAGCTCCAGAAATTCTGAGTCAGTAGGCCTGAGATGAAGAAGCTTGGTCACCGATACCTAGAACAAGGCCCACATGTGATGGTGACATGGGTGACCCACAGTGAAAAATGCTGGCCTATGTAGACATTTGCTTGGAGCTATGTATTGGGAAATTTTTAAAAATTGTAACAGGTAGGCAGATTGGGGTGAGTTAACATTTACTACATTGCAACTTCATCTTTGTCCAATCATAAGGACACAAAGGCGTCTTTCAGAGGTATTATCTGTGAGATCAAAGTACTAGAGATGAGACACTGCCCTGTCATTGCAAGTATGTGACCTAAGAGAGGGGTTTTTCTGTATGTCTTGTCGGGGACCTGCCTTGCTTGGGTGTGTGTCATCATTTCATGCCTCTTTGAAAGGATTTTTTTTTAAAGATTTTATTTATTTATTTGAGAGAAACAGAGAAAGAGCCCAAGCAGGGGGAGAGGCAGAGGGAAAGAGAGATGCAGACTCCCCACCGAGTGGGGAGCCCAATGCAGGGCTCTATCCCAGAACACTGGGATCATGACATGAGCCAAAGGCAGACGCTTAACCAACAGAGCCACCCAGGCACCCCTGAAAGGATTTGTTTGACGTGTACCCTCAGGAAGATTTATCAGGACATCACAGAAGAAAACTGGGGAGGAAGGTTTTATTCTGGTTTGTGATTTATTTCTTAAATTTGAGCAGAATTGTTGCTTTGTTTTAATTTTTTTCTTAAGCACTTTTTAGATACTATCTCATTCACTGAAATCAAAAAAGCAACACAGCAAACCCCTCCTAAGGAGGTAAGAAATCTTGGGCCCTGGGAGGCACCTCACAGATTAAGGCAGCGTCTTGGGCCTGTGGCCATCCCACCTGGCATTTGCAAGAGGGGCTAAATATGATTCTGCTGCTTGGTAGAGATTCTACTCTTTGTGGAGATGTGCCTATAGTCGGTATTCTAAATTTTCTTTGGGGGATTAGAACATAGCATATAGATTATAGTATTATAATAACATTAAATTTCCTGAGTGTGATTATTATATTATTATAATGTTACATAGGAGAGTGCCCTGGTTCTTGAGAGATACTACTCTTCAAGGGTAAAGTTGTCATGATGTGTGCAGCTAACTCTCAAATAGTTGAAAGCAAGCAAGCAGGCAGAATGTTAACACTTGCTAAATCTAAGTGAAAGATATATGGATACTTACATTATTCTTACATTTTTGAAGGTTTGAAATTTTTCCAGATAAAAATATTGGGAAAATATGTTATGAAAAAAATGAAATTATATTGTTTATATAATGGAATATAATTCAACAGTTAAAGAAAGGTGATGTCAGCAAAAATGGTAAAATAAAGACCTCTGTAAGTAGTCTTTAATAAAGCAATGAGAAAATTGCTAAAAATGGTCAGAATCAACTTTTGAAGAACTCTGGAAATTAAACAAAGCTTGCAGTAATCTGAAAAATGTTTATCCAAGAAAAATGACTGAATTTTTGTGCAGCGTTAACGTGTCTTATTCCCACCTTCTCCTTAGCTCTTCTGTAGCTTTGAAATCCAGTAGCCCATGAGCACAGCAAGAGCCACAGCCTGGCAGCAATCGGGGGCCAGCATGGGGCAGGAGCTCCTCTAAAGTATCATTCCCAGAGAAATGTTGTGATATGACCTGTCTGGGGTTTTCTGGAAGACTCCACTCAGAAAGTTGTCTTTACTTAACTGATTCAGAGCTCTCCCAGTGGAAAAAGGCTTTCCTCTAAAAAACAATTATAGGAAGTCTGTAACTTTGTGGTTGCCTGAGGTAGTAGATAAGAGTTGGGGCAAACAACAGACTAACCAAAATGCTTAAAAAGTGAGGCTGAGGAGCGAGATCTTCACTGGCTTTTTGAAAAGCTTGAATACATTCCTGGAGATGTAGAAGGCCATGCTCACATTTAGGGCGATGGTCATCCTTAGGAAAAAGGTGAGCAGGACCTAACTTTTCAACTCTGGCTGACCTTGAGGCTTTGTGCCAATAAGTAAAGGCTAAGGTAAGCGGTCAACTGCCTGGTTGAATGTTGATGGCTGACCCCAACATCTACACAAAATCCCTTGGCAAAGATTTGGAGACTTATTGGTTCTAGACACTTAAGGAAATCTCTTCTAATCGTTAGCTTACCACTAAGTTCTCACACTCAACAAAGAATACAGCTTTTACAGAATCAGTTCAAGAAAGTCACTCTGAGAAACAAACGGAGGGTTTTGGAGGGGAGGAGGGTGGGGGATTGGTGAGCCTGGTGGTGGGTATTATGGAGGGTACATATTGCATGGAGCACTGGGTGTGGTGCATAAACAATGAATTCTGGAACACTGAAAAGAAATTTTTTAAAAAGTCACTAAACAAATAACAACAAAAAAGAGGAACAACAATAAACCTGGGGGTGGGGGAGGTTGATTCTCATTTCCAGGATTGCCATATTATATTATTTAAAATGTCAAGTTTTAAACAAAAAGCCAGAGATATACAAAGAAACAGAAAGTATGGCCCATGCACAGGAAAAAAAAAAAATCAATGATTAGAAATTGTCCCTGACAGGGACGCCTGGGCAACTGAGTTGGTTAAGTCATGATCCTGGAGTCATGGGACTGAGCCCTGCATTGGGCTTCCTGCTCAGCGGGGAGTCTGCTTCTCCCTCTCTCTCTGCTGCTCTTTACACTCGTGCTCTCTCTCTCTCTCGCTCACTCTCAAATAAGTAAATAAAATCTCTTAAAAAAATTGTCCCTGAGGAAGCCCAGGTGTTGGACTTACTAGATAAAGACTTTAAATCAACTATATTAAATATGTTTGAAGAATTAAAAGAAACCATGTTTAAAGAACTAATGAAAAGTATGAGAACCAAGCTTGCCAAATAGGACCATGTCTTACCAAATAGAAGCAGAAGTTATAAGAAAAGAGCCAAATGGAAATTCTGGGGTTGAAAAGTATAGTAACTAAAATGAAAAATTCACTAGGGTGTGCTGAACATCTGGTTTGAACCAGCAGAGGAAGGGATCTGTGAACTTTAAGTTAGGTCAATTGATGTGATGAGGTTTAAGAAACAAAAATGCATAAACATATGAATGCATAAACTATGAATCTTAGAACACTGAAAAAATAAGATAAAATTTAAAAAAATAAAGAAGAATGAAGAAAATGAACAAACCTCAGAGACTTGCAGGATAGCATCAAGCATGCTAATATAGACATAGTGGGAGTTCCAGAGGAGAGAAGAGAAAGGAAGGGGCAGAACAAAATTTGAAGAAATAATGGCTCCAGACTTCCCAAATTGGTTGAAAAACCTGAATCTACACATCTAAAAAGCTCAACAAACTCCGAACAGGGAAATTCAAAGAAATCCACAGTAAACATGTGATAATCAAATAGTTGAAAGACAAAGAAAGAATCTTGTGAGTGTGAGTGGTAGGAGCAAAGTACTCATTGGGTACTAGGGAATAAAATCGGTAGCTGATTTCTCATCAGGAATAATGGAGGCCAGAAAGTGGGATGACATATTCAAAGTGCTGGAAGAAAAACATTCAACCAAGAATTCTATATTCAGCAAAACCATCCATCAGAAATGAAGGGGAAATTAAGACATGCCCAGATAAGTAAGAACTGAGAGACTTCATCACTAGCGTGCCCACCCCACAAGAAGTATGAAAAGAAGCTCTTGAGGGTGAAATGAAATGACACTAGACAAACTCGAATTCTTGTGAAGAAACCAATAGCTGAAGTAAAAGTAACTATTTCCCTATTTATAGGGTATAAGTTTTTTGTTTATAACTCTTTTTCTCTTATCTGCTTGAAAAAATAACTGCATAAAACAAGGTTCAGGGACGCCTGGGTGGCTCAGTTGGTTGGGCGGCTGCCTTCAGCTCAGGTCATGATCCCAGCGTCCTGGGATCGAGTCCCACGTCGGGCTCCTTGTTGGCGGGGAGCCCGCTTCTCCCTCTGCCTCTGCCTGCCACTCTGTCTGCCTGTGTTCATGCTCTCTCTCTAACAAATAAATAAATAAAATCTTAAAAAAAAAAAACAAGGTTCATAAATCTGTATTGGTAGACACAGTGCCTATAGCTATCATTTTAATATGATAACAGCACAAAGGAGGGGAGAGGGAATGGAGGACCAAAGTTTGTGCACTGTTGAAAATAAGCATTTCTTCAAAAAGACATGGAAAATCTGACTAGACCTATAACAAGTAAATGGATGGAAACAGTAATCAGAAAACTTTCTCTAAAATAAAAGGCCAGGCTAAAATGGCTTCACTGCTGATTTCCACCAGTCATTAAAGATGAATTAGTGCCAATGCTTCACAACCTTTCAAAATTTAGAAGAGGAGGGAATACTTCTCAACTTTTTCTATGAGGGCAGTATTATTCGGATACCTTAACCAGGTAAAGACCAAGAAAAGAAAACAGATGTACAAATTAGAGATGTAGAAATCCTCAACAAAATACTAGCAAACCATATCCAGCACCATGTAAAAATGATTTTATACCATGACTAAGTGAAACTTATCCTAGGAATGCAGGGTTGATGCAACATACAAGATTCAATGTACCACACAAAACTGCATGACCATCTCTGTCCATGCCGAAAAAGCATTTGAAAAAAACAAAACAAAACAGGGATTTACTGTATTCTGGATATTTCAGGTAAGTGGACTCATGTAGTATATGATGTTTTGTGTCTGGCTTCTTAGCTTACAATAATGATTTCAAGGTCATCCACACTGTAACATGTGTTAGTCATTCACTACTTTTTATTTTATTGTTTTTGATATGACTATAAAATGGATTACTTTCTTAATTTCTCTTTCACTGTATGTAGAAACACAACTGATTTTACATGTTATTTTGTATTCTGACACTTAACTGAATTCATTTACTAGTTCTAACAGATTTTTGGTGAAGTCTTTAGGTTCTCCTATATATAAGATCATTCCATCCAAAGAGATAATTTTACTTCTTTCTTTCTGATTTTGTCATATATGGCAAATATGGTTTATTATGTTGAGGTATATTCCTTCTATATCTGATTTGTTAAGGGTTTTTATCATGAAAGGATGTTGAAGTTTGTCAAATGTTTTTTCTGTATCTTTTGAAATGATCATGTGATTTTCATCTTTCATTCTGTTAATGTTGTGTATCATGTTTATTAATCTGCAGCTGTTGAACCATCCTTGCATCTCAGGAATGAATCCCACTTGCTCATGGTGTATGCTCCTTTTAATGTATTAAATTTGGTTTGCCAATATTTTGTTGAGGATTTTTGCATCTGTGTTCGTCAGGGAGATTGGTCTGTAATTTTCTTTTCTTGTAATGTCTTTATCTGGCTTCAGTATCAGATAATGCTGGCCTTGTAAAATGGGTTTAGAACTATTCCTTTCTCTTCAGTAGTTTGATAGAATTTGAGAAGGATTGGTATTAATTCATCTTTAGATGTTTGGTAGAATTTACTCATGAAGCCATGTGATGCTGAAGCTTTTATTTGTGGGAGATGTTTGATTATGGATTCCGTGTCCTTGCTCATTATTTGTCTATTTAGATTTTCTATTATTTTATGATTCGGTCTTGGAAAGTTGTATATTTCTAGGGATTTATCCATTTCTTTTAAGTTATTCAATTTGTTGGCATATAATTGTTCATAGCAATCTCATGAGATTTTATATTTCTGTGGTATTATTGGTGATGTCTTCTCTTTTGTTTATAATTTTATTAATTTGAGTAATATCTCTTTAATCTGTCTTAGGTAGTCTGGCTAAAGTTTTATTCATTTTGCTTATCATTTCAAAAGAAACTTGCTGAAACAGAGTTGTATAAGCCGGCTTGTATAAGCTCAGAATCTAGAAAATTCTAAGTTATTTAAGGTGCCATCTATGAAAAGCTGCCTGAGAATATGTTTAATTTTAAATTCTTGACCCTATTCAAGTGTTTTCAGTAAGTAGAAGTCATAAGCAATTTCAATATTTAGAGCTGTTAGATTTAGAATTTTAAATTATACATTGAATATAATATGGGCTTGTATGTAAATTTTTAAAATACTTTTTTAAAATGAAGGATTATTGTGGGAAGTGCCACATTAAGGGAATTTCCTTGTAATGGTGGAAAGAAGTCTGTATGAGAATAAATCACATTAGACAAGATCTTTTATCATTTACAATCTGGCAATTCTGGGAAATAAAGTCAACTAGAGAAATTAAATCTCCAGTAGAAACAGTAGCTTTCTGAGGTCATTATAACCCCTAGCAGAATCATTGTATATAACTTGGAGGAGTCCCTATGCACCAGCCTTGTTATATAAAAAAGGGGAATTGAATGAGAAACTTGAGAGTTTCATCAGTCAATAACTATTCTTCAAGAAAATAAGAAGAATAGTGAGTAATCATGGGGCCTTTTGGAACTACATATTCTGGAGTCATAGTTGGAAATTGCATAGTATAGAATCTAGTACCCTCATTCTACCATGAAGAAGGCCTGTTTTCCTTACCAGGCTGTTACTTTAGACATGCCACTAAATGTTACAGTTCTTTGCATGGGATAAATTAAATATTTCAAACTAAATTGTATCTCCTTTTTCTCGGCCCTCATTTCTTCTGTTATTTCATATTTGCCATCTTTCTTAAAGCGTGGGTTTGCGTCTAACCTTAGGAATCTGTTGGTTGGGGACTCTTTCTGTTGCTGTACGGGGGGTTCCCCAGTACCCCCCTGAGGGAAGAAGGAGGAATCCTGGGCAGTCCCCGCAACAGTGAAGGTCTGAAATACACCTCAGCTTTTCCTGTGGCTTTACCCTCCATTCATCCAATGCTTACTGATCACCCACTGTGTTTCTGTGTGTGTCACTTACTGTATTGTGCCAGATAATCTCTGGAGATTACAAAAAGGGGGGAGTCACCCCTGCCCACCTAGGATTTGTAGCCTGTAAGTCAGCCAGTACATGTCTGTACAGGCAAAGGCACAAGAAGGCACTGGGCATGGGAGGACAGAGGGAGGACTGGGCAAAGTGCTAGGGACCCCAAACAGGCCACTTCAGTTTGCAGTAAGACCTAAGAGGTGGTGACACTGGTCTCAGGTTGTCAAGATTGAGAAGGGTTTTCACAGGAGAGGATGGAGAAAGCATATTCCGGGAAGGGGCTCTGGGGCCGAGGCAGGAGGCACATGGCTTACCATCCGTGATCATCGCCTGACTGGTCCCTGGGGGAATGGTGGTGTCCAGGACAGAGGACAAAACAGGGTCCTTGCCTGGGCACCTCTGTGGCACATTCCCAAACCCACCACCACACTCTCTTGGGGGCAAATTGGGGTTTTTTGTTGAAGCGGTCCTTGCTTTTGCATGGCTTTGCTGCCCCTTCCTCCACTGTTTCTTA